>ML809061.1:50009-92527 GCA_009831015.1 Picea engelmannii
AAGATTATTGTAAGTGACAGAGATCCCATCTTCACTGGAAATTTTTGGACAGAATTATTTTCTTGTTTGGGTACTCAATTGGCTCACAGCTCATCCTATCATCCTCAATATGATGGACAAACTGAGATAGTGAACAAATGTCTGGAAGGATACCTTCGTTTCTTTGTCTCTGATAAACAAACACAATGGTTCAAATGGTTATCCTTGGCAGAATGGTGGTATAACACTTCCTTTCATACTGCAACAAAAATGACACCATTTATGGCACTTTATGGATACCACTCTCCTTCCGTCACTTCTTTTCTAAAAGAAAAATCTCAGGTTCAAGCAGTGGAAGATCACATCGAGAATCAACAACAAGTTCTTCAAATCTTAAAGGACAACCTGACCATGGCACAAAATCGCATGAAACAACAGGCAGATCAACATCGTAGTGAAAGAAGTTTTGAAGTAGGGGATTGGGTATTTTTAAGACTACAACCATACAAATAGATGTCCCTCAAGCAAGCTAAGAAGGATAATAAATTATCACCAAAGTACTATGGCCCTTATAAGGTATTGCAAAAGATTGGTACTATGGCATACAAATTGGACCTACCTGCATCTTCACGAGTACACCCAGTTTTCCATGTTTCATGCTTAAAAAAGGTTATAGGTGACAAGATCCCAATTCAAACTATATTGCCAGAACTTGACGAGGAAGGGAAATCATATTGGAGCCTGAAGCCATCACTGACACAAGAATTCGCCAACTGAGGAATAGATCCATTTCAGACTATCTCATTAAATGGAGGAAACTATTGGCTGAAGATTCCACTTGGGAAGAGGAGTCTTTTATACAGAAGCATCTAGAGTTACTCAAGCATTGCGGACAACACTTGTCTCAAGGGGAGGGGCATGTTAAGCCCTAATATTGGCTCATTAACCCTTAATTGTGGCATATTAGATTAGTAATGTTATTTTATTTATGTCGGCTTGCTCATCAACCCTTAATTGGGGCATATTAGATTAGTAATGTTATTTTATTTATGTCGGTTTTAGGCCATTAGTTGTAATTATACCTCCTAGTCTCCTATATATACCAAGCAGACATTTTCATTTTGAATCATCTTGGACTTGAACATTTAAGTGGGGTAAAAGGAGGTTGCCCCCTCAAAGAGGCTTATTATTTGAAATTATCTCTTTTTCAAGGAGTTGAGTACTTTTCCTGAGGTTTTTCTATGTTATATTGATGTTTGGTTCTTAACAACAACTCATCAATGTTGTGAACCCTACAACATGGGTACTCAATGGTCATTCTACCTTCAATATCAAATTTGGATGTATGTGAATCATGATCAATAATTAAGAGTCAATGCCCACTACTTAGATTTTGCATTTAAAGGCTAAAATCACATTGATTCCCATTGGTTCTCATCTTTAGTATGGTGTATATTTTCACAACATTAAATCCATCACCTAGTACACAACCACATAATCCTATCACTATATTAGCGTATCTTCCACCTTAAGTGTCACTTAATGAAAACTTTGACACCTTGTCTTCTCGAATTCCCACTTGAAATAATATGTTATTGTCACTCTCAATACTCATAAATATAATGATTAACATGCCATTTATTGTTAATTATTCATGTCACTTACTCCCACACACTACCATAATGAGTATATTTTTGGGTATGTGTTATATTCTTTGCACGAGTAGTAGTGTCTTCACATCTCTTCTTAGAGATAAGCCGCCACCATTCCAACAAGCTTGTTTCAACTGCATTTTACTGTTTTCAGCTTATTTTGTTATTGAATAGAAAACCAATTTTACTATATCTCTGTTATTTTGTGTTAAGGACCTGTTAATAATCTATATTCATTTTGTTCTGCTCATAAAATCCGGATCAGTGGTATCAGAGCAGTCTTCTCCTTATTGTCTTAATGCATGTCCCCAATGAGGTCGAAGTACAAAGAGTTGGGTGTCGAGCTTGTTTCTCTTGAGGACAAAAGCTCTCGCACACCCAAGAGACCTCTCATGGTAGGAGAAAATAAAGATGACGAGATAGGAGATCCTTTCAAACTGTTGATTGATGAAGCCCTCGCGCAACAGAGGAATGAGATGATGGATAGTTTCATGCAAATCCTTCGACAGCTACCAACATGCGAAGCATCTTCTTCGAACGGAGGCGTCGCCCCCTTCAAGGTACAAATAAACTTCGATATTCCTATATTTGAAGGTCATATAGATGCAGATTTCATATACAAGTGGTTGAAACTACTAGAAGGGTATTTTTATGTCCATAACTTTTCAAATAGAGAAAATATTACTTTTGCACTCCTTAATGTTGTTCCCCATGTCAAAGATTGGTGGGAAACTTTCTGTGAGCAAAAGGAAACAAGGAACCCTCCTTATTTACAGTCACGGACACCTGGGAATCCTTCAGGGATGTTATTAAGGAACAATACTAACCTGTTGGGAGCTATGACGACTTGTATACCAAATGGACCACATTGCGGCAAGAAAGAGACCAAGTAGTGCCATATTTCACAAATATATTCCATACCTTGTGCACCAAGCTGGGGATCAAAGATTCAGAGAAACATCTGGTGCTCAAGTATCACAGTTCTCTGCATAGATACATCCATACCGAAATGGAATTTCTGGACATCACATCCTTGGGCGAGGCTTACTGATATGTCGTTAAAATCAAGTAGAAGCTCAAACAAAAGACGCGACAATTTAGGCCTGAGAACCCCTCACAACAAAAGCCAGGAAATGGTGACCCCAACACACAGAACAAAGGACAGAGAAAAGATGGATAGTATCAGGACAAGCAGTCCAAGCCGCAAGCAAAGAAGGACACTAAAAAGACAAAGAAAGATATCGAGAAGTGGTGCAACTTCCATAAGATCCCTTGGCATAGCATTGTTGACTGCCGCTCAAAGCAGTCATTGGTGGTTGAAGTGAAAGCCTATGAATTAGATGCAGATTCTAACTCTGAGATAGAACCAGAAAGGGGAAGATGGATCATTGAAGCGGAACCCATTGCCACCGTTGCTACCACCATGCTCCAGCCTGGTGAACTAGACGAGCCAGAAGAAGGAGAGTGCCTCTTCCATTTGTAGATGTGGGTAAAAGGCACCCTGTTGCACTTCATCATTGATAGTAGTAGCCATAAGAACCTCATCTCAGTAGAGGTCATCAAGCGGTTGGCCCTCCCGAAAACACTGCACCCACAACCATACACCATTGGATGTCTCCACCAAGGAAACGATCTTCACGTCAGCCAATAGTTTCGATTTTTGTACGACATCAAGCCCTTCAAATACGAGGTATTGTGTGATGTTTCTCCTCTCGAAGTTTGTGATGCTTTTGGGCTAACCTTATTTATGGAAACATCATGTTGTATATGAGTCTAGGCCTCATAATGTTATTATTACTTTGAACAAAAAATTGTACAGGATACCCAAGGTAGTCCCACCTAGTGCTATTTCCTTGATCTCTGCTAAACAATGAAGGAAGGTCATCTCTCAGACAGGAAATTTTGTCTTCTTCGTGATTTACTCTCAGAATAAGAAAAAGATCGCAGCCACATTCAGGGTCTCTGCGGATGACCTCTCCACACAACAGAAGTAAGTAGATAAGGTCATGGAAGAATACTTGGATATCTTCTCCTCACCTATAGGGGTACCTCTGCATTGCTACGTCAAGCACCCCATCAATATGACCCCCAACGCACCGCTGCCCAATGGGCCAGTCTATCATCGCTCTTTGTTAGAGAATGAGGAGATCAAGTGACAGATCCAAGAACTACTCCACAAGGGGCACATCCATCCCAGCTCATCACCTTGCGGGAGCCCAATCGTGTGGGTATAGAAGAAAGATGGAACCTGGTGACTCTACATTGATTATCAGGCTCTAAATAAAATCACAGTCAGAAACCGGTACTCGATTCCCCGAGTCGATGACCTCCTTGATCAACTCACGGGAGCCAAATACTTCAATAAGATTGATCTGAAATTTGGCTACCACCAGGTCACGATAAAACGGATAGATGTATGGAAGACCTCCTTCAAGTCAAAGGAAGGCCTTTTTGAATGGTTGGTCATGCCCTTTGGTTTGAAAAATGCTCCAGCCACTTTCATGAGGATGATGGAGGATATCCTACGACTATTCACCAATACTTTTGTAGTGGTGTATCTGGAAGACATTCTCATTTACAACAAGAGTTGGGCCGAACACTTGCAGCATATTTAGCAGGTTCTGCACACCCTGCGGTAACACAAGCTATACGCCAACTTGGAAAAATGCTCTTTCAGCATGGACAGGGTCCATTACCTGGGCCACATCATTGATCAACATGGCGTACATGTGGATTCATCCAAGATCCAAGTCATCTATGACTAGCCAGGCCCAACCACATTCACTGAGCTTCGGAGCTTCTTGGGCCTTGCCAATTTCTACCGCAGGTTTGTGTTGGGATTCTCCAATATTGCATGGGCCCTCAGCCAAATAAATAGGGGTGGTGGTAAGGAAAAATTTGGGTGGGGCTGGTCCCAACAACAAGCGTTCGATGATTTGAAGCAGTGCTTATGCTCAACCTAAGTACTTTCACTACCAGACCTGAAACAGTCATTTGAGATCGAGACAAATTCTTCAGACTATGTTGTGGGCATCGTTCTCACTCAACACGGCCACCCCGAGGCCTATCATAATGAGACACTATCAGATGTTTTCCATAAGTACCCTAATTATGACAAAGAAATGTACTCCATTGTGCAAGCCTGCTGCCAGTGGAGACATTACATTCTTGGGAAGGAGACAGTCATCCACACTGATCATAAGCCACTATAGTTCATACAGACATAGTGAAAATTGCATAATGATCGCCATCAAAAGTGGTCCACATAATTGCGAGAATTCCACCTCAACATCAAGTATAAAATAGGAAGCACCAATCGCGTTGATGATTGCCTCAACAAACCACCAATTGTGGAACTCACCATGGTGCTAGACTCTTGCATTCATGAGACCTCTAGATGGCCCCAACTCTATGAGACAGACCCAAACTTCACCACCACCTACCAAATGTTGGGTGCAAACACAGTTGTCGATAACTTCCATCTTCAGGATGGCTTGTTGTGTCATCTGAGACATATCTGTGTTCCATCAAGCAAGCGAGAGAATATGATCTGGGAAGCCCACTACAGTCGGTTGGAAAGACACTTTGGCATCGAAAAGATAGTGGTGATGCTATAGAAATATTTCTACTGGATGAAACTTAGACAGGAGGTCAGCAAGTATATCAAGTCCTGCACTGCATGTGTTATTTCCAAACTGACCACTAAGAAATAGATCTTGTACACCCCTCTTCCTACTCCTAACAGGCCATGGGAATCCATCTCAATGGACTACATGTCGAGCCTCCCATCCACTAAGAGGGGAAATGATTATGTTTTTGTGTTTGTTTGTCTCTTTTCTAAGATGGTAATTCTGGTTGCCTTTAAGAAGATCATCACATCAAAGGCCACTGCCAAGTTCTTGTTTGAAGGATTCTGGGTACATTTTGGAATCCCACAAACCATTATCTCAGATCGGGATAGTGGATTTCCCAGCACTTTCTAGTCGAGCCTCTGGTCACTGCTAGACACCAAGCTCACCAAATCCATGACCTTCCACCCCCAGACAGATGGCCAAACTGAGGTTGTAAATCAAATGATTGTGCATATCCTTTGCATGTATAATTCAAAGCACCCTCACACATGGGATGAGATCCTTCCCTATGTCTAGCATAGTTACAACCGAGCCCTGCATATCTCAACCAACCACAACCCCTTTCAGGTGGGGTTGGGATTCCAGCCATTGGGTCCCATAGATGTTGCACTTCCCCTTGCGGTCACCTCGACCGACTCATCTCCTACTCCAACTGAAGTTGACAAAGCCACCTAGTTCATTGAGCGTATCCAACACATCCGCCAATAGGTTCAGGATATCCTACAAAATTCCAATGACAAGTACAAATAGCGCCATGATCAACATTGGGTGCCACATAAGTTTATAGTGGGCGACAAAGTTTGGTTGCACTTACAGAAAGAACGCCTTATAGGACCCCATAGGAAGATTTTCCCACTCCATTATGGGTCCTAAACTATCACCAAGGCCATGGGGGATAATGATTTTGAACTCAACATTCCTCATTTCCTTGATCTGCACCCAGTGTTCAATGTGGATCTCCTTTGCCCTTATTTCCCACCATTATTAGACACCTCAGAAGTAGAAAAACAACTGACACCAATAGAGCTCAACCTTGACTGCATACAACAAGAATCCAATGATCGAATTGTGGGCAAACAAATCAAGGGCACTCGACAGCAAGGGGTTCAACTTTATTGAGTCGTCAAAGTAGGGCATCTCTTGCACCAAGGCAAGTGGCTCACCCGAGGCCAAATTTTGCAGAAATTTCCTCATCTAATGGGGGACCTCAACGCAATGGATACCATTGATTCCTAAGGATTGAGGATTGATCCAGATGGATATCGGTGGCCACCCACCTTTTCCAACTGGCTCAAAACAATTCTCTGGCAATTTTGGTAATTTACTATTTTTAGCAGTTTTCACTTCTAGAGACGTTTTGAGGCCCTAAACAATGTTTTTTTGGGAAAATAGGTTTTAAATATTGAAGTTTCTTTGTTATTGTGCCTAAAATGAATCTCCTTGATGATACCTTTCAAATGGGCTATCATACACCTAAAACGGAGATCGTATGAAAAAGTTACGACCCCAGGAAGTTGATGTACTAACTTACCCAAATGGGGCCCACATGACTTTTGGTGGTCCATCTCCTAGGGTTAGGTTTTTGGATGTCTAGGGTTTTTGGCATTCCTGCTTATTGTAAAAAGGCCTTGATATCCTCATTGTAATCATCTTCTTGTGAATGAGTGCAACCGTCACATTTCTTCTCAGAGATAAGCCGCCACCATTCCAGCAAGCTTGTTTCCGCTGCATTTTACAGTTTTCAGCTTATTTAGTTATTGAATAGAAAACTAGTTTTACTATATCTCTATTATTTTTTTTAAGCACCTATTAATAATCTATATTCATTTCTTTCTTCTCATAAAATCCAAATCACTTCGATAGGCTGTCGAAGGTGGAGCGCAAGTCGAAGCGGAGATCGCGGGATCTCAACCCCTTTTTAGGGATTTTTGGGTTTTGGGCTTATGTAATGGGTATGGGGATGTCGGCCCATGGGTTTACCCATGTTTAGGCCCTTTTGTAATGTATAAATAGAAATATAGGTGATGTAAGCAGTGGTGGAAAAGGGGTGTGATGTTAAGTGCAAAAGGGAAAGTGAAGGCCAATGTGCTAAGTGCAAGTGATAGTTGTAAATGCTTTGTGCATATTGTATGAGACTTGCAAGGCTAAGTGCAAGTGACTGTAAGAGACTATGTAAAGGCTTTGTGTTGTAACCTATCTTAGGGAAGGAGGATCTAGTGGAGTGCGCGCAGATCTCTTGTCCTATGCGAAGCAGGACCTTATGGCTCTATACATGTAGAAGATTGATAGAAGATAATAAAGAAGACGAAGAGTTGGTGGACGTAGCCCCAGCCTGGGGGTGAACCATGTATATCCTGTGTTGTGGTTTCTTTGTGCATTATGGTCGTTTTATGGCTCATATGATTAATTCTTAGTGCAATGATTTATGCTTAGATGAATATGATAGCTTAGTGCCTAATTATGTGAATGAGATGCTAGATCCGATCTATGTTGATGTTCTTAGTGCTTGAATGTGTTGAATCTTGTTGAATACTACGTTGCGCTATAATTAGGGTTTATTTGCATTGTATACAAAGGCTAAGTACTAATGAATAGCAACCGCTAAGTGCTATTTTAGAGTATTGTAATCACATATATGTGTCCCAACTAAGGTTGCAAACACTAGAGTCCTGCAACCACCCCTGCCTCTACCTCGGGTGAGACTTCATCTACTTTGCAGGTGTTTCCAAAAGGGCTGGTAGTTAGGGTTTTGTTGGTGCGATGTTGAAGTGTTGAAACTTGGGTCTTTCCCTGTGCCAACAAATGGTTCCGTTGCTAGGACCTAAAACTGTGATTGTTGGGAACTGAAGAAAAGAAAAAAAGCTTTGTGCGTAGATCTATTGCTTTAGTGCGCAATATTCTACTTGACTGTGAAGCTCTGTGCTAAGAAAGGAGGCAAATTTGAAGAAAAGAGGTAAGATCTGGAAAATTTGTGCTATGATAAAGGTAAAGTGAATTTTTTTTATTAAAGAGGTAAGATCTGAAATCTTTGTGCTTTCTTAAAGGTAAGATAAGTGGAAATTTTTGTTTTGAAACAATGGATCTAGGTATGTTTGATAAATTTTGTCCTAGTCTGAAAACTAGGGCACAACTAGAAGAAAGAAGGCTTGATATGAGTAGATCTGATAGAAATAATGAAAGATATGTTATTCCTATGCATAGAAAGAATGTTTGGACTAACAAATGGATGCAGGATCCTAGGAAGAATTTTTTGCAAGTTAGCCACCATGATCCTAGTGCGCAGTACAAGAAAGGTTGGGGATAATTTAAGAGAAAGAGAGGATTAACTCTTTGTTACAATTGCAGATGACCGGGACATCTTGCTAAGGCATGCCCTGGTAGAATACCTAGTTGTCTTTATTGTAAATCTATGGACCATGACGTTCTGGATTTCCCTAGAATGATTGCTATGGTTGAAAGAATGAATATGGGACAAGAAAACCCTAAGAAAGGCCAAGAAATTGAGACCATGGAAGAACCCCGGAAAGAATCAGAGAATGTATTACTAAAAATCAAAGAAATTCTGAATGACTACAGAGATATCAACTTATCTGAGAGCTTCAAAGAGAAAGAGTGCATATAAAAAAGAATAGGAGATTTCGACATAGACTATGTCTTGGATGAGGAAACATAGGTGAATATTATGACAAAAAGAACTTGGGAAATTTTAGGAAAGCCTGCTATGTTTCCTTATTTGGGAGGAATAGGATTATTTAGAGGAAAGATGATAACCCTATGTGGAAGACTTACCCATACATCTATGAGTTCTCATGGCACTTCGACAGAAGAATAATTTGAGGTTGTTAAGTTTATTGAGAACAACGCCCCATTTTCTATGTTACTAGGAAAACCCTGGATTGAGAAAGATCAGACCTGAAGAAAAGAAGAGGAAGCTCTAGAATAGAAAAAGCAATAACTAAGAGACTTCATGGCTAAGAGAATAACACACTTACTAGAAGAACAAGAAAACCAGTTGAAGATATTGAGGACTGGAAATCTGAATGTCGAAGTTGAAAGAACACAAGCAAATTTGAAACACCTGTCTGTACAAGAGATTAGAGCACCTACACTAGACAAAGAAGAAGTATTTCACTTGAACCCTAGTAAATACCATCAACAACGTGAATTTACTATGCCAAGAGGAGATAAGAATCAGAATGGAAAGAGGAATATCGAGATGCAGATCACAGGGAAGAAGGCTATAAATCTCGGTAAGAAGAAAGAAAATTTGGATAAATTATAGGAAGTTCTAGAGATGACTTCATAGAAGGAAGGTCTCCAGAATTTGAACTTCGTCAGAATATTAGAGCAGCTCAGATTGGCACTTCACCATGGCGGAGCGATATGACCGTTGGAGGCATTATAACTGTTAGATTGACATTCCAGAACTATTAGAACAACAATTATGATCAGCAAGCTCACCATCGGACCGTTGGCCCCGCACCGTAATAGACAAAACTTCATTGATGAAGGCCTCTTGTCCATTGGAGGGATCTGTTACATCGTTGTCTACTTATTCTGTCGACTGTTGCATCAAGCACACTTTCACAAATTGTATCTGAGCCAACAAGAGAACTCATTATTATTATGTTGTGCTTACTGAGACTTTGCTACCTGTTCTATTGAATTGATCATTTGTTCATTGACCTAAGATATTAGATCTCGAGCATGCATGTCCGATGAACTCAGCACCGTAGAGAAGTCTGTCGAAGAATTTTTAATAGAACTTATGGTTGAGAAGGTGATGTCCATAGAAATTCAAGTTTCATCGACAAGAGGAGTGCAAGCCTCCCCATCAACTCCTCATGGATACAGACCATCCTGAGCTATGGCTGAGAAAATAACCAAGCATCGAGATGACTTGGAGAATGTGAAGTTAATCCCATCCATCTTGCCCGACTACATCCTGCCTCTAGCTGGTGTAGTGAATCGTGATAGTGTCCCCAAGGACTTCGACTACACCTTGGTCACTGCATACCTCCCTAAGGGGATACGCATAGGCAAGCCTCAACCAGATAATATCATGACACTAAATATCAGGGACTTCAACCTAGGGGATCTCAAGAACTTCAACATGATCGCTCCTCACATGTATTTGACTAGGACGAAGGGGAAGAAGTCAAGGATAATCCCCCAACCATGGACTATGGACCTTGTGCAGTCCACTATCCTGAACGTAATGAAAATACCCCATTTTGGAAGGCACCAGGAGGTTAACGAGTGCGTTAAGCTCCTGCTTTCGAGCTTCCATGGAGTTTATTTGTGGCTAGAAGACGCATCACCATCAACTCGGCGTTGATCCATCAGATCACCGGATTGAGCATGCAAGGACGAGACCCACAAGAATTTTACCCAGGGAAGGCTACAGACCATGCTCTGGTGCAGAATATTAAAGATACATACAGTGATGTGGAGAAGGGGAATCGAGGCTACAAGGTAGCCTCCATCCAGAATGGCACAGTGTGCCTTTCATTCCAGTTGATTGCTGGTAAGCTAGTCTGGAAGAACAAACCCATGCAGGTCACAGGATTTGTTCTTGACCTCATAGGGAAATGTGTGGAGGGGCTACAGATGAACTAGGAAAAGTACTTAGTGAACCAATTAGACCAAGATTGTCACGAAGCTCAGGATCATAGCTATGAGTTCCATTTTAGTTGTTTGTTGATTCTCATCACGTTCATAGCTTGGGAGATGTCGAAAGGTGTGACCTTCGCTGAACTAGAGCCATCTGAACCCTTATTCGTGAAGTTCACTTTGCTTTGGTATTCAAGCAATATGGGAAAACAATGGAAATCAAATGTATTTTTCCACACCTACTACCTACAGCTAAAGAGGGCTATTGAGGTTGTCCCTTGCATAACATCGAACACCCTGCATAGATTTAGCCCATTTGTCAAATTCCACACGGATATACATTTTATCTACATCTTTGTGCGTGGAGACGAACACAAAGAATTACTACAGAGTTATTACAAACTCACAGAGGAGGACCTAGAAGAAATAACTAAGGAATGGCCTGCAGAGCTCCTTATCCATGTTGACCCCGCAGAAATGTCTGATCCTGAACTAATCGGAAGCCCAATGATCACTCATGAATGGCATGATACACCTGGAACTAGCAAAAGGAAGAAGATAGAAGAGGTCCAACAGCTTAGCAGTGCATCAGGAGAAACTACTTCAGAATCACCTGGAGGAGGAGGTGATGACGAAGTGAAGAGAACAATGGAAAATAAGATCAATAGAAGAAAGGCGAAGTAACACTGCCACAGAATCCCCCTGATGATGCAGATCCATCTCACAAAAGAAAGGTTTCTCCCATGAAACCCACATCATGGAAGAAGTTAACATCTAGTAAGACCAAGCTGCAAACTGTGCTCACACTCGATGGCTTCGACTTCATCATCGTAGTTGTATCAGATGCCTCAGAAGATATTTTGCAGAGAAATGAAGCTAAGTAAGACACCATGTATGAAAACATTAAAGTAGAACTAGGAGGGGTATAACAATCCCTTCACTCCATCTGCGCAATGTCCATTGCGCCCCTGTCATCAGAAGAAACAGAGTTGGGAGATGAGCCTACCCAACTCCGCAGACTAGCCAATGTGACTAAAGGTCACCTTCATCGTGCACAGGAAGAATCAGAATAGGCCACAGTGGCCCTGAGGCAAGAACAAGAGGAAGTGATAGAGCAATATCAAGTTGTGCAGTAGGAGAAGAATGACGTACAAGCAAAGTTCGAAGAGGAGAAAGCGCAGATCTAGCATGAGAAATAACAGTTGCTCGTGGAGAAAGTTGAAGTAAAAGAAGCAGTTACCAGATCACTTCACTTTGTGATGGGCTTAGAGAAAAAGGATGAAGACCCAGTGGAGCATCAAGTAGTGTAGCTTGCTGAAGCCATCCAGTAGATTCAACAGAGAATAGCGGACCTAGAGCTACAAAAAGTACCAAGTACTCCACAGGATGTGCGAGACCAAAGAGAAGCCACTGCTCGAAGTGTAGTTGAGAGGATCAGAGCATTAGCTTTGGAATGTAAACAACTTAGTAGTAGAAGTGCGCAGACTTATGAGCAACTTACTGAGGACCTTGAACTGAAGACACTGGAGTCACAGCTCCAGGAGGCAAAGTAGCAAGCCGTGATAGTACAAGCGCAGTTGAAGCTCATGTCAGCAGTTGAAATAATGAAAATATCCTAGGAATAGTGCACTTCTTAATAGTAGGTCCACACCATATAGAGAAAAGTCATGGAAGTGACTCAGAGGCTCCAACCAATCCAGGATGAATCTTACCAATTGTTTGAGGAGATTGAAGGTCGAGGATCAGAGATGGAACAACTAGTCACTTCAGTAGAACAATGCTTAGAGGGACCTTTGAACGAGGCATTTATTCAAGAGTTCATCAAGCATGATGCCTTGGAGAAGCAGCAGTTCGAAGAAGCTCGAGCCAGGCTCAAGGCTTTTGAGGCAGAGCTACCCAGATCAGAGTGACTCAGGACGAGTCACATTTGAGTGTTGGGGGTATGTTGGCCCTTAACCAAGTTTTGGAGATCCTTGGTCAGGTTTGACATATTTTGGGACTTTGATAGGATATTGAAGGCAGAGTGCAAGTCGAAGTGGAGATCGCAAGATCTCGGCCCCTTTTTAGGGATTTTTGGGTTTTGGGCTTATGTAACGGGTATGGGGATGTCAACCCATGGGTTTACCCATGTTTAGGCCCTTTTGTAATGTATAAATAGAAATCTAGGTGATGTAAGTAGTGGTGGAAAAGGGGTGTGATGCTAAGTGAAAAAGGGAAAGTGAACGCCCATGTGCTAAGTGCAAGTGATAGTTGTAAATTCTTTATGCATACTGTATGAGACTTGCAAGGCTAAGTGCAAGTGACTGTAAGAGATTGTGTAAAGGATTTGTGCTGTAACCTAGCTCGGGGAAGGAGGATCTGGCGGAGTGTGCACAGATCTCCTATCCTATGCAGAGCAGGACCTTATGGCTCTGTGCATGTAGAAGATTGACAAAAGATAAAAAAGAAGACGAAGATTTTGTGGGTGTAGCCCCAGCCTAGGGGTGACATATATCATGTGTTGTGGTTACTTTGTGCATTATGGTCATTTTATGTCTCATATGATTAATGCTTAGTGCAATAATGTATTCTTAGATGAATATGGTAGCTTAGTGCTTGATGATGTGAATGATATGTTAGATCTGATCTATGTTGATGTGCTTAGTGCTTGAATGTGTTGAATCTTGTTGAATACTTCGTTGTGCTGTAATTAGGGTTTATCTGCATTGTAGACAAAGGCTAAGTACTAATAAATAATAACCACTAAGTGCTTTGTTAAAGTATTGTAATCACATGCCTGTGTCCCAGGTAAGGTTGCAGACACTGGAGTATTGCAACCACCCCTGCCTCTACCTTAGGTGAGACTTCATCTGCTTCATAGGTGTTGCCGAAAGGGTCGTTAGTTAGGGTTTTTTGGGTGCGTTGTTGAAGCGTTGAACCCTGGGTCTGCCCCTGTGCCAACAACACCCTCCTAGATTCACCTTTGTTGGTTCTACATGCTCTAGGGAGTAAAATGGCTTATACCCCTAGAGATATTGTGGATCTAACTCTTGCAACAAAGACTACATTTACCCAATATATTTAAAGCACTAATATGAAAATTGCATTGGAGAAATAAAATACTTGCATTGATATGTGTGATTTTCAGAGATATTGAAGTTGTTCAAGTTGGAAATTTTTCTTTGTGTCTTAAGCTTGCTAAAGCCACTAAGGTATCTAGGTTGGCTTAGTATTTATCTGGTTATAATCAATTAAAATCTACAACCAATAGGGTTGCATAAAAAAACATTCAAATTATTACTACAACTTGTTTTTCCATGTGGTGAACCAAGCCGGTTCATGAGGTAAATACCCAATGTAGGTAGGACAACAGGTTATAATCCATAAAGGATAATATATTAAATAATAATGTATATGAATATGAGATGATGAGTACAATAAGAATGAGGGCCTTATATACCCATGCAGGGGTTCCCTTCCATGTAGAGACGTGACCTTTCACTGGGAAGGTGTCTCTTCATTATTATTATTAACTATTTATGATGTATTTATACTTATTATTATATATTATGTTCATAACATTGCCTTCCCCTTAAAAAATGTTTTTTCCTCAAAGCATACTTATGGAAGACTTATCTCTTGCTCTGGATTATAATATTGTCTCCTTATTCTTTATTCCTGAATTAGTGATCATTGAGGACTTGAAATGATAGGATATTCTAAGCGTTGAGTAGAACCGTCGAACTGTAAGGGAGTCTGCCCACCCTAAATCAATCTTATACGAAACTAGGATTTTATAGGGTTCTTGTAGAAAACTTGATGTATTTTGACTCTCCTGATAACTTCTACCTTGAGCATCATTTGTAATGGAGGCAATAATTTTGAGATATCTGTCATTTTTTTCTGTGGATACCTTGACTGGTTGAAGTATCAATTTTTGTGATTAGAATGTCAATAAGGAATCCTTGCAATCTGATATTTACTTCGTGTACTTATATATTATTCTTGATTATCTTTTAGAATTGAGTCTTCTTCATAGCTCTGGCTTGATTCTACTTGGATATGTGAATACCTCTTTACGTCAACTGAATTTTTAAACTTTTGGGTTGTAAGGTTGACTGGGTCTATATTATTCCCTTATCCATAATAAAAAAAAATCATTTGAATATTTATCTATCTCCATAGGTTCAGTCATTGTATCTTTATCCACCAATGATTCCTTATTGGTAATTTGTTCTAACTTGTCTTGTACCATATTCTTATCACTCTTTATTTTCCTAATCTGGGTGAGTAAACTTTGATTATGGAATTTTAGGTGAAAATTTTATGCATCTTCGTCTATGACAATTTTGTCACATTCTTTTTGGATCTCGAGTATTGACTATTGTTTGTCTGAAAGTAGTATTTTGGAGATCTAATCAAGATGTTTTGACGTAGATTTTTAATATGACTTCACTGAGACCTCATGTAATTTTATTTTTTTCTTCTTGTAGGAAAATTGTTGGCATAGGGGCAGACCCAAGGTTCAATGCTACAAGAGTGCACCAACAAAACCCTAACTACTGGCCCTTTCGGCAACACCTGCGAAGAAGATGAAGTCTCACCTGAGGTAGAGGCAAGGGTGGTTGCAGGACTCAAGTGTCTGCAACCTTAGATGGGACACATATTTGTGATTATACTACTTAGTAAAGCGTTCAACATCTTTGGTTCTTTAACAGACAATCATTATCTACTTTGCTAGTAAAACAGAGCTCTGCATCCTTCATAGAGATATTACCATATTTAAGAACTTAGCATCAACAGATTATTCATATCTAACAGATCAAGCACTTAGCACATACACATAGATCATATATAACAATCTACACATCATTAGCACTAAACATCATCAGATTTATCTATCAAGCACTCAAAATATAACATATGAACATATAAAGATAGGGCACAAAGCAATATGACACAGGGTTTATGTGGTTCACCCCCAACCTGGGGCTACGTCCACCAACTCTTCTTCTTTATTATTTCAATCAAGTAGTTACAACACAAAGCCTCAACAATCCTTACTTCGCACAGTATAAAAGACCTACGCAGCATGCTAGATCCTTCTTCCTTGCATTATAGCACTAAGCCTTTCACAATCTATCACAACCACTTGCACTCGGCCCTGCAAGACTCTTACAATCATGCACAAAGCATCCAAAACCCTACTTTCACTTAGCATACATTCACATCACTTCGGTCTAGCACTTAGCTCATTGGCACTTTTGCATTGCCTAGCTACTTATTTATATATTACAAAAGTGATCCTTAGCGTGGGAAAACCCATGGGCTGACGTCCCTTTCCCATTACATTATCCCTGTTATCGCATAGTTTGTAGCTAGGTCAAATGGCTATAAGATTGAAGGCCAAACTGGTGTAACAGGAACCTATCCCACCCAATGTCACCATGATGGGGAGGTTCTTTCTCTTTAGGGAGGTTAGGCCCAGGGGAGACGTCCCCGGTAACCTGGAGTTTTGAAGAGGCAAAAGTTAAAAGGACAAAGGTAAAGTTCCCCCTTCACAGGTCACCACCGAAACAGATAGTCCTGGCTAAACAACCAATAATGAAGTGAAGTCCTAAAGAAGAACACCTACCTGGAACAAAGAAACAATAAACCAATATATGCAAGCTATGATTCAATGGGTTAGTACTTCATAAGACTATTTGATATTTAAATAAGCAATTATGGTAATAAATATTGATGAAGTCAATGTTTATCAATATAGCAATGCAAATAATGTCACTTCCTCAATAGATATTGAAATGAGAAGGCATTCAATGTAACAAATCAACACAACATCAATTAATGCCTAAATTACCATTCAATTGCTTCTTTAACAGGACGTTGTTGCATAAAGATGAGATATTCAAGTATGACGTTAGCAACTTTAGGGTTAGCAGTTAGTTAGGGTTTCAATATAGAAAAGAGTATGAGAGTTTTTTTGATCACTTTCACTTCAACGTTGGAGGTCTAAGATCAGTGCCTTCGGGCTTATGGAGTCAATTTAATAGAGGACGCAAGGGTTGAAGGAGGATGGCTAAGAACTAGAAAGAAAAGTTCTAAAGTGCTGCTATGGCAGGGCCCCATAATCAAATCCCTAGGGGAGAGAGGCTAACTTTGGTGTTGCTAAAGCAAGGCCTTGTGCTCTCTCCTCCTTCCTTAGGTTAACTTGGAAAAAATAGATATCATGAAAGATAAATCAAGACAAGAGAGTGTAGAGAGGGATATTTTTGCTACAACAAGGCTCTATCACTAAACCCTAGAAGAAGGATGGCCCTAGGTGTAGATAACCTAGGCCTAGGATGTCTCCTCCTTCTTGACTCCTGGAAAGTACGGCTATGGCTAGGCTCTTCCTTCCTTCTTCAATGGCTGAAAATTTCTCTTTTAGGGGACATGAGACAAGGACCTACTTGTGTGCTTGTCACCTAGGGTTTTGATTCAACAAATTTATAAATACATGTAAGAAAATAAGACTACAACCATTCAATCAAAAAGTTTTGCAGAAAAATACTTACAATTCATCAAGAAATAACCATGCAAACCCTAGTTGTAACACCTTCCTTCAAGAGAAAAACCATAAAATGCCAAGAAATGTCTTCCTTCAACAAGTGTGCCTCACTAAACCAAAAAAAATACCCAAGTAGGGCGCTAAAATAAGACCTCACTAAAGAGTGAGTGATGTGTTATGATAAAATGAGGCTAAAAATCCTCAATATATATCGTATCAATGACCTTAATTAACTTTTAGGTCATAAAAATCCCGACAAGGCCATAATACTATTTTTACATTAAATTGTCAAATTAAAACCCTAACTGAGCTATAAAAAAGGTAAAACCCCCTTCAAGGGAGGTGCTAGCCCCTTTTAGGGCAGATTAGACATCCAAGAGAAAAACGTTAGCCCCCCTAGGGCCTCTCCAACATGCCACATGTGCCACTGCTGCCCAGTCTACCTCCATGAATGTCCATGAAGCTGGATGACATCATGGTGAGGATGGGGCCATCTTGAGCCTTCCAAGGCCAACGTTCCACTAAAAAGTGGTCATTCCCCCTAGGCTGGGCTCTGCCAAAGTGCCTCTGATGGAACATCCTCTTATACTCCAGTGCAAGACCCTAATCAACCACTGTCCTGTCTCTGCCCCCTGATGGGGTCTCAACATCCATCTAGCGGGCTCTTCAGCCCCATGGAGGTCCAAACTGATCATCTCCCCATGTGTACCAGTCCAAATGGTACCTGTTTGTCAGGCATGATCCTGCACATTAGAAGCTACGCCCTCCATGGGCTCATCAGTCACTGGGATCATAGAAATTTTAATCACATTTCATCATCAATATTATCAAACATATGCATAAGACCCTAATACATCAGTCAATAGCTCAAAGACATTACAAAAACCTACAATACAAGCCTGGAGAAAAAGACAAGACGTCTTATTGGGCTAGTACCCACAAGAAAGGGGAAGTTTCCAGGAAGGTTTCATCCAAGCCATGTAAGTGAGGTGATGTGGCTAGGGGATGTCCAGACATGTGGGCAAAGTGAGAGCCAGGGATGCATGATGTTCTCTGTGGGTGCCTTTGTAGAAGGGGAGATGTACCTGTCATGGATGCAATTTTTCCAAGCTCGTTCTTGCCTTTATTCTTTTCTTTTATTTGCTTTTTCTTCTTCTTTTTCTTTTTATTCAAGGGCTAACCAGAGGACACTGCCTTGGCATGGTGACCAGAGTTGACAGTGTTACCCACAAGTACTTTCATA
The DNA here is from genome assembly GCA_009831015.1 of Picea engelmannii. Lineage (NCBI taxonomy): Eukaryota > Viridiplantae > Streptophyta > Pinopsida > Pinales > Pinaceae > Picea > Picea engelmannii. The sequence goes on from ML809061.1 coordinate 68,658, forward strand.
GAGATGAGAAGGTTGGCTCGTGATGAGACCCCCTTTCCCTTGGCCATGCAACCAAAGGTCACTTCCCTGGCATGGTAACCAGATGGTGGAAATTTCATACTATTAGGTACCCATGAACCTAATAGGCTGGCTCGTGATGAGACCCCCTCTCCTCTTGACTAGGTCTTGTTTATATTTTCCGGGTCCCTCTTGTTTCTTACTAAGAGGCTTTTTATTTCCTTCTTGGGGATCGCTGGGCGAAGCACCTCGAGGTTTTGTTTCTAGGATTTTATCTTTTACCAGCTGCTTTTACCTTCTGGGCCTTTAGCCCCTTCTTCCCACGAGATAAGTTGTCATCCTACAAATAGGTCAACCCAATGCTCGAACAAGGGGAATGGGTCAAGTGAGCGGGAGATAATATGAAATAGTGGTGCTATGAGGGGAGCGGACAATGGCTTTTTAGAAATCCCCCAGTGGCAAACCAAGACCTATGGGCACAGGCTTGCTAGGATACCTTGTCAATCCCCTAGAGCATGGTCAAGTGGGATAATGTAAGATCCAAGCAGTTGTTATAGATAAAAGGAATCAGGTGCATATATTTAAAATTTTTAATGATCAAAAAGTGACACATACCATGATACCTGGACCAATTACCTATGGAGCAAGAACCTCATCTGATACAAGACCAAGCCGATGGTGATGGATGCTATTGTTGTTGACAAGATAAAGTTGATGGAAGAAGAAAAGGATGGGCCCTCCAGGGCCATGCTCAAGTCAATACTTCTCTTGGTACTCCATGTCTAGGACCTGTGGGCCTCGAGACATGATCTCCTGGTTATCCCTAAAAATTAGGGATAACATCTGGCTCCAACTTGGGGACATGTGCTCACCGTATAGTGCATGAGAACCTCATCATCTCTGGCATAACTTGCAGACCTGCTCAAACTTGATAGGGGCATCAGTAACAAAAATGGGGCGGTAATGCCACCCTAGCATATATATATATATATATATATATATATACTGAAAATAAAACAATCAACAATGAAAATCTGGAAGCAAACTAACATAAAATGCAAATTGTATAATACACGAATCAGGTCCCTAGGGGAGAGAGGCTCACTCTGGTGTTTCTAAATCAAGGCCTCATGCTCTCTCCTCCTTCCTTAGGTTAACTTGGAAAAAACATCTAGCATGAAAGATAAATCAAGACAAGAGAGTGTAGAGAGGGAGAGTGTTGCTACAACAAGGCTCTATCACTAAACCCTAGAAGAAGGAAGGCCCTAGGTGTAGATAACCTAGGCCTGGGATGTCTCCTCCTTCTTGACTGTTGGAAAGTACGGCTAGCTTAGGGAGAAGAAGAAATGAGAGTGTAGCTATGGCTAGGCTCTTCCCTCCTTCTTCAATGGCTGAAAATTTCTCTTTTAGGGGACATCAGACAAGTACCTACTTGTGTGCTTGTCACCTAGGGTTTTGATTCAACAAATTTTAAATACATGTAAGAAAATAAGACTACAACCATTCAATCAAGAAGTTTTGTAGAAAAATACTTACAATTCATCAAGAAATAACCATGCAAACCCTAGTTGTAACACCTTCCTTCAAGAGAAAAACCATAAAATGCAAAGAAATGCCTTCCTTCAACAAGTGTGCCTCACTAAACCAGAAAAAATACCCAAGTAGGGTGCTAAAATCAGACCTCACTAATGAGTGAGTGATGTGTTATGATAAAATGAGGCTAAAACTCTTTAATATATAATGTATCAATTAACTTAATTAACTTTTAGGTCATAAAAAGGCCAACAAGGCAATAATATTGTTTTTACATTAAATTGTCAAATTAAAACCTTAATTGAGTTGTAAAAAAGGTAAAATCCCCTTCAAGAAAGGTGTTATCCCCTTTTAGGGCAGATGAGACATCCAGGAGCAAAACGTTAGCCCCCCTAGGGCCTCTCCAACATGCCACATGTGCCACTGCTGCCCAATCTGCCTCTATGAATGTCCATGAAGCTGGATGACATCATGGTGATGATGGGGGCATCCTGTGCCTTCCAAGGCCAATGTTCCACTGAAAAGGGATCATTTCCCCTAAGCCAGTCTCCTCCAAAGTGCCTCTGATGGAACGTCCTTGTCTTCTCCGATGCAATACCCTAATCAACCATTGTCCTGTCTCTTCTCCCTGATGGGGTATAAACATCCATCTGGTGGGCTCTTCAGCCCCTTGGAGGTCCAAACTGATCATCTCCCCATGTGTATCGGTCCAAATGGTACCTATCCACTGGGCATGATCCTGCACATTAGAAGCTATGCCCTCCATGGGCTCATCAGTCACCAGTATCATAGCAATGTTAATCACATTTTATCATCAATATTATCAAACATATGCATAAGACCCTAATACATCAGTCAATAGCTCAAAGACATTACAAAAACCTACAATACAAGACTGGAGAAAAATACAAGACGTCTTATAAGGCTAGTATCCACAAGAAAGGGGAAGTTTCCAGGAAGGTTTAATCCAAGCCATGTAAGTGAGGTGATGTGGCTAGGGGATGTCCAGACATGTGGGCGAAGTGAGAGACAGGGATTCATGATGTTATTTGTGGGTGCCTTTGTAGAAGGTGAGATGTACCTGTCATGGATGCAATTTTTCCAAGCACGTTCTTTCCTTTATTATTTTCTTTTATTTGATTTTTCTTCTTCTTTTTCTTTTTATTCAAGGGCTAACCAGAGGACACTGCCTTGGCATGGTGACCAGAGTTGACAGTGTTACCCACAAGTACTTTCACAGAGATGAGAAGGTTGGCTCGTGATGAGACCCCCTTTCCCTTGGCCATGCAACCAAAGTTCACTGCCCTGGCATGGTAACTAGATGGTGGCAATGTCATACTATTAGATACCCATGAACCTAATAGGTTGGCTCGTGATGAGACCCCCTATCCTCTTGACTAGGTCTTGTTTATATTTTTCGATTTCCTCTTGTTTCTCACTGAGAGGCTTTTTATTGCCTTCTCGGGGATCCCTGGGCGAAGCACCTCGAGGTTTTGTTTCTAGGATTTTATCTTTTACCAGTTGCTTTTACCTTCTAGGCCTTTAGCCCCTTCCTCCCATGAGATAAGGTGCAATCCTACAAACAGGTCAGCCCAATGCCCAGACAAGGGGAATGGGACAAGTGAGCGGGAGATAAGATGAAATAGTGGTGCTATGAGGGGAGTGGACAATGGATTTTCAGAAATCCCCCAGTGTCAAACCAAGACCTATGGGCACAAGCTTGCTAGGATACGTTGTCAATCCCCCAAAGCATGGTCAAGCGGGATAATGTAAGATCCAAGCAGTTGTTAGAGATAAAAAAAATCAGATGCATATATTTAAAGGTTTTAATGATCAAAAGTGACACATACCATGATACCTGGACCAATTACCTCATGGAGCAAGAACCTCGTCTGATACAAGAGCAAGCCAATGGTGATGGATGTTGTTGCTGCTAACAAGATAAAGATGATGAAAGAAGAAAAGGATGGGATCTCCAGGGCCATGCTCAGGTCAATCCTGCTCTCGATACTCCATGTCTAGGACCTATGGGCCTCGAGACATGATTTCCTAGTTATCCCTAAAAATTAGGGATAACAATCCCAAAACCCAAAAAGGGGCCCAAAAGGGGGCCGAGATGATGTGATCTCTCCTTTGTCTTGTGCTCCTCCTTCAACAGGTTGTCGAAGTCCCAAAATAGGTCAACATGACCAAGAAACTTCCAAAACTTGGTCAAGGGCCAACAAAAACATTAAAAGCTTTTTCTCAAGGCTTAATTTTAAGCTACCCAACGTCTCTAACCAAGTCGAGCCGAGAATTATATCAACCTATTTTTTGCTGTAACTTCAAAATTCGATATGAGGGTATGCAGGGGGTATGGGGAGGGTTCACGATGATCCGTGGGGAGTCAAGGGGATGTTGTGGGGAGGTCAGGAGAAGGTGCAAGGAGGCTGCAGGGATGCTGCGAGGAGTGAGGGTGGGGAAAGTGTGTGGAGGCTGAAGGGATGTTGCGGGTAGTGAGGGTGGGGAAAGTGTGTGGAGGCTGAAGGGATGTTGCGGGTAGTGAGGGTGGGGAAAGTGCAGAGATGTTGCAAGGAGTGAGGGTGAGGAATGGGCGTGGAGGGTGTGGGTATTTCAACAATAGAAATTTCCTCTTTTTCAATGAAAAATTTTGAAATGGCTAAGGGCCAGATTATGGTCAAGGACCAAAAAAAATTAGAGAAACTATGTTTGTGGCCAAAATCTAGATCGAGACGAAGCTCTGATACCACTGTGGTGAACCAATCCATTTCACTAGGTAAATACCCAATGTAGGTAGGACAACAAGTTATAATCCATAAAGGATAATATATTAAATAATAATGTATATGAATATGAGATGATGAGTACAATAAGAATGAGACCTTATATACCCATGCAGGGGTGCCCTTCCATGAAGAGACGTGACCTTTCACTGTGAAGTTGTATCTTCATTATTATTCATTAACCATTTATGATGTATTTATACTTATTATTATATATTATGTTCATAACATTCCACCGCCAAAATTTGCTTGATATCTACCATAATTATCTACTAATCATTGTGCTTCATTTTGGTGGTCTACTTGTGATTTTTGGTGGTTGGATCTTGTTTCTGTAAAAATATATCTTTGAAAACATCATTAAACAACCCTCTTTTACCACCAAAGTTTATGCTTAAGTATTGGAACATTATATGCTTGTTTAGTGCTTCATTGTCCAATAATTATTTCATACTTTGGATGGTTATTTTTGTAGTTAAAAACATTTTTCCTTGATGATATATATTCTTGTTTACTGCTGCAATAACAAGCTTCACTTTCTTGTCCATTGGATATTATGGCTTGTATCTCTTCATTTTTTCTTGTCTCAAGAAGGTATCAAAATTTGTATGCAAGTACACTTCACTTTGGAAACCTACCCTCACCAACAATTCTCTTACCCATGACATCTTCCAATTCTTACTTTGACCTATATGGTTACCACCTGCCATTACTCCACTTTCCATCTCTTTTCCCCCTAGGCTCACCAGGATTCCCCCCTTGTGGTGTTTTCCATCATCACTAAAGTGAGGAGAGTGTTAACCTATGGTGATAGTGGGTAGATACTCTCACAGTTGTTCCATGATTGTGTATTGAGTTGGGATTTCCCATCCTACATTTTGTGTGATAACATTTTGTTGTTGTTATCAGGGAGGATTTTGAATCCTCTTCGTTCCCTAACGACACTTTGACAAGCTTTGACCCCAAAGCCTATACCCTTAGATTTCCTGGAAATTCCACTTGAGGGAATTTACCTTTCCATTTTTTTCCTTTGATAAGATAAGGCTCATCCGGTGACTCCATCCTACTAGAACCTGTCATGAAAAATTCCAGATGGATGGGATATCCTAGGCCCCCATCCCCTCCTAAACATCCTAAATTTTTTTCCAAACTTCCTAATCCTTGGCCCTCTCCCACATCCCCAGGACCTTGAACTTCCTTTCTACCTTTTTTTCCAAACACTCTCACGTATATGATTTCCTCACTACTTTTGAAACCTACGACTAACATGAAACTGTACTTATGAGGCTTTTCTCTTATTCTCTCATTGGGAAGGCCAAAGAGTGGTATAATAATATTTCACCAGGGACAATAACTGACTCAGACATCTTTGAGAATCTCTTCATCAAGAGATTCAAAAAAATAAAGGATTGCATATCTCTTTATGATCAACTCTATTGGTGCAAGAGGGCACCAGGGGAAAACATACTTTATTTTAATGACCGATTGAACACTCTTGTAAAAAGATTTCCTCGAAATTATAAACCCACTAAGAATAATATCCACAAGTCTTGCTTGTCAACCATAAATGACCCTTACAACTGTCTAATAGGAGAGAATAACCCTTCTACCTTAATGGAATCCCAAGAGAGAGAGCATGCGAGATGGATGAAAACTCAATTTTATGTTACTATCAATATGAAGGATCCCTTGAAGAGGTCATACAAATAAACCAAGTTACTAGCCTTGTCACTTTTCCTTCCAACCTTCTCCATGTCTTGAAAGCCTATTTGGGCAAGGAAAAAAGGGATACCACCAAGGAATTCGTTGATCAAATAGCATTTGTCGTGAAAGGGGTAGAAAGTATTAAACCCAAAAGAGTTTTCCCTCTCGTAGGAGAAAAGTTAGAGAGTGAGAAGAACCTAGCTGTAGAAAAATATGAAGAGAGTCTATTGAGGTATGCTCAGAAGATTTTCTCTCCACCTTGCAAAGAAAAGGTACCTCTCACCATGAAATGTGTATCAGAAGAGGCCATTACAAAAGATGAAACTCGTAAAGGGATACTATGGAAATGGTCAAGGATTTCATTAGTTCATCCCATCAAGTTCTCAACGGAGGGATCAACAACACCTTTATCTTGGAAAAATCTTTGTTTCAAGATGAGGAGAAAAGGGTTGGATGTTGGGGTTTGGATTTTGATGGTGCACACTCAATTTCAGGGTTAGGCATTGGGGTGGTCCTGATATCACCAGATAGAGAGAGTACCCTTTTCTCATACAGACTTGAGTTCAATTGCACTAACAACATAGTCGAATATGAAGCCCTCATTTTGGGCATCAACCTTGCTATTGATATGAACATGAAGTATTTACACGTGAAATGGGACTCAAACTTGATTGTTTCACAAATCAATAGGAAATTTTCCGCAAGGAACCCAAGGTTAAATATGTATAGAGACATTGTTTGGGATGCCATGAAAAAGTTTGATGACTTTTCAATTGAGGTTATCCCTAGAGAAGAAAATCATCTGGAAGACAACCTTACGGTATCTGCTTCCACTTTGGAACATTGCAAGGAAATCAGTCTCTATCAAGTAGAAGTGAACTTCAGTCTTTCGATACCTGACAACTTAGAACATTGGAAGGTCTTTGATAATGAGGACCAAATCTCTGATTTTATTCAAAATGAAGGCGATTTTTTTTAAACTCAGATAAACTTTTTGGCTGAGGGAGAAAGAATTGAGATTACAGATCTACCTGATCGACCCTTACCCAAAGGATTCCCCCCCTAGAAATTTTATTTGATAGGAATGACATGTATAAAGGGAAAACATCAAGCAAAATCGATGATGAGGTCATTGAGTTCAATATTGGCACCAAGGAATCTCTGAAAACAGTTAAGTTTTGGAAAGGGACAACTTCTGATGAGAGGGAAAATTTAATAACTCTCATAAGAGAATTTAAGGATTTTTTTTCCTGGTCATACGAAGATCTGAAATCTTACTGAGAAGATATTATACAACATGCCATTCCCATTAAATAAGGCATGAAACCCTTCAAGTAGAAGCTCAGACAAATGAACCCAAAATTTGAACCACAAGTCCAAAGGAGTTGCAAAAGATGGTTGAGGCTAGGATAATTTAGCCCATCAGGCACTCATATTGGGTATCCAATCCTGTCATTGTCTGGAAGAAGAACAGTGAGATCAAGATATGCGTTGATTTCAGAAATATGATCCAAGATTCACTCAAAGATAATTATCTCTTACTGAACATGTACCTTTTGTAGAGGGTCACTAAAGAATAAATGATATCCATGCTTGATGGGTTTTCAGGATATAACCAAGTGTTGGTGAAGGAGGATGACTTATAAGTATTTGAGAATGCCCTTTGGATTGACCAATGCAGGAGATAATTTCTAACGTGCCATGGATTATGCTTTCAGGGATTTAATCGGGAAACTCATAGAGATTTACTAGGATCACCTGACCGCTATCTCCAAGAAAAGAAATCTGCATATCCAACACTTGAGGATGATTTTTCAAAGGTTCAAGCAGTATGGAATTTATATTAACCCCAAGAAACAATTTTTTGGTGTGGATAAAGGGAATTTATTGGGACATATCATTTCCAAAGATGGAATCTCAGTGGATCATGCTAGAATTGAAGCCATCAAGAAGATCCCTCTCCCTAAAGACAAGAAATTGTTGCAATATTTCTTTGGCCAGGTCAACTTCATAAGAAGGTTCACTCAAAACTTTATTGAAATCATAAAACCTCTCTATCATTTGTTAAAGAAGGATGCTCATTTTGAAAGGGATAACAAAATAAAGAAGGCTTTCCAACATATCAAAGAGGAAATAAATATCGCACCATTCCTAGTTAGCCCAGATTTTTCTAAAGATTTCATCATATTCTCTTTTGCGTCAAAAGACACCATCGTAGGAGTTCTTTTGCAAAAAAATAATCAAGGATATGAACAACCAATTGCTTTCATGAGAAAAAAACTAAGAGACTTAGAGCTAAATTACACCATTACAGAAAAATAAATTCTACTCTCTTGGAAAGTCTCTCAAGAACTTTAGAACTTATGTGGGGTATATCAAGATTAAATCTTTCGTCCCTTGCCCTGCAATAAATGATGTCTTATCACAACAAGATTTTCTAGGATCAAGGGAAAATGGGTTTCAAAAATACAAGAATATGACTTGGATATTAAACCATCCAAGATAATCAAAGCCCAAGGATTGGCCAAAACGCTGACAGGAAGAAATCAGGAAGCCATCAAGATGGGAGAAAAGGAGTATATAAATTTTATCGTATGTGAAATTGAGAATGACAAATGGTATTTAGACATTACTTACTATTTGAAGAATCTTGCTTGTCCTGATCATCTGGACGACCATAAGAGGAGAGTTGTAAGGCTCAAGGATTTGAAGTATTGTTTGAAACAAGATGGACTCAGGTGGAGGAACCCTGATGGGGTAATTATCAAGTGTGTGAATAAGGAAGAAGCAGACAAGTTGGTTGCATAATTTCATTCAATATATCGTGGAGGCCATTTTTTAGCCTACAAAACTTCCCATAAAAACTTAAGGGTAGGATATTATTGACCCACTATTTTCTCTGACACACATAGATATGTCAAATCCTATCAACCTTGTTAGTTCTTTATTTGAAAACAACACCTCCATGCCCTCCCTCTTGAGTCAGTAGTCATAGAGCCACCTTTCCAACAATGGGAACTAGATTTTGTTGGTGAGTTCAAAGAAAAATTTAGTAACGGTTATTGATGGGTCTTGACTGTCGTTGACTATTTCACGAGGAAAAGATTACCACAAACAACGCCAATGATTTCATCTCAATAATGCTTAATGAGTTTTTTTTTCAAATATGGGATTGTATTATCACACTCTTATAATTATTAATCCTCAAGGAAATGGATTATCAGAATAAAGCAACAAGAAAATCATGAATATTGTAAAAAATATTATTGGAGAAAATAAGAAAAGTTGGGATGCCAAGATCAAGTATTCCCTCTAGGAAAACCGCACAACCACTAAGACCTCTACTGGAAAGACCCCCTTTGAATTGGTTTATGGGATGGAAGCATGGCTTCCCATAAACCTTCAAATGCCAGCTTTGAAATTATCCCAACATTTCATCACAGAAAAAGAGACATTGCAAGGGCAAATTGACCAACTCATGGAGTTGGAGGAAATTCGAAGATTTTTTTTTATCAATGGAAAAACATTAAGATAAAATCAAGGAAACCTTTGATTGTAAAGCAAGACCGAGAGATTTCAGAAAAGGATACTTGGTTCTATTTTGGGACAAAAGAAGGGAGAAACCTGAAATGCATCATAAGTTTGATATTTTTTGCTTGGAACCTTACGAGATAGAGGAAATATTTTGATTAAACTCTTTCTACTTGTCCACTACATAAGGGAGGAGGATGCCATATATGGTAAATGGATCCATCCTCAAACATTACTTCCCAGGTGGAAATTGACTTCTTCAGGGACTGGGCCCTAGGTAAGAAGGTAGGTCATCTTGATTTCTTTCATTTGCATCTTTCTTACTCATGATAGTTTAGGTGCATTTTATTTCTGATTTTCATTTTTCTCTATTTCCATTATTGATTTACATATTTTTCTTTCAACATATTATATGAAAAAAGTACAAAATTATATTTTCTAGATTAGTTGTCAATTATGAAGTTTTGGATTTTATTATATGAGCAAAGGTTGAGTAAGCCACCCTAGATTTTACAGTTTGTTGTTTCAGTGCAGTCACAGTGATAACCAAGAGATGTTGAGGTTCTCATGCACTCTGCGGTGAGTACATGTCCCCGAGTAGGAGCCAGATGTTATCCCCCACTTATAGGGATAACTAAGGAGATAATATCTCGAGGCCCTTAGGTTAAAGACATGGAGTATCGAGGGATAGATCGACTAGTGATGTCAACTTACACAAATTGAGACCCACTTCACCACCACACTTATCTGGTTCATCACGATGGCATTCACCACATCATCCTATTTTCGGAAGACAATGAGTATTGATACATGAGGTAAAATTCAGGTATTGTGGTAAGTATCACTTTAATACTTGAGGCATTTGAGTATGTTTCATTTGAAGATGTTTTTTATTATAGAACATTTTCTTGGAAATTATGCTCTTTTCCCTGTTTCACCTTGGTAGTTGACATTGTGCCCTAGTAAGTGGTCACCCCTAGGGAAAGATTTGCTACTGGTAGGTCTCATTGATGAATCATCGTACCATTCCTGATCATACTTATCATTTTTCACACTTCATGTTTTTTGTCTCCCTATATTTTGGGATTTTCAGGTGCACTAACCCAAGAAGGGATTGTACCTCATTTCATGGGAAGAAGGGGTTGAAGGCCCAAAGGGAATGTAACTAGAAAAAGATAAAAACCAAAATTATAACCTTCTATATGCTCACCCAAATAGGTATTGAGAACAAAGAAACATTTCTCTTAAAATAATTGAAGACCTGTAGAAGCAAATTTCACATATATAAATGTCCCACTTATTGAGGGATCTACACAAGTGAGTTATACCCTTTGCTTTACCCATATGGAACTATGTGTACCTTCGGATTCAAGTGACATTGTGGTATTACCTTCAAGTCTTATGTTACCCATTTGGAGTACCCAATTGTTCCAAACTATAATTAATTAATGGCAAATAATGGGCTTGGAAAAAGGTTAAGGTGCAGCTCATCCTATACAAAGGAACCCATAAATGAGACACTACGAACCCTGGTACGTCATGAACCCCATGCACAAAAGTATAGCCCAATTTTTATTCCATCTTTCTTACATGGCATATAGAGTCTCCACCTAGGAAACACCCCTTGACCTAAGGAATGACTCACCCAATAAGCCACCTTGACAACCCTCCCATACCTAAACTTGCCAAATTGCATAGGGTCTTTGAGCACTTGTTTATTTTTATAAGGTATTTTTGATGCACATGTTTAGGTGGATATTGTATTAAATGTGATTTTACTTGCTATGATACATTTGACTTGAGATCCTTGGAGGGCGCATTCAATTTTCTTTGCACGACCTTGTTTGATGGATGATCTGGAGGAACAATCCCATCTTGGGCCTTCATTAGGGTAGGAAGCCCATAGGTTGGATTTCATGGCCCACACCTTGGGGAAAGACAGATGATGGAAATTTCCTTTAGAGGTAAGGAAAAACACCTTCGAGGACCTCATCTAGCCCTTACTAGCCCAATGACTTACCTTTGGATGCTAAAGTACTGCACTTTTTGGCTTGACGTCTTGTTTGGGGCTAGGGTTTGATGATGGTAGTGAAATTTGATCATGAATTGGAATGATATATGGAGAAGAGGAGGACTATATTGATGACACATGGCATTTAGAGGCCTAACACTCTCTTCAACACCAATGAATTCCTTCAAGTGCCAAAACGTCACCCTTTTAGGGAATGGTGTCATGTTTCTAGTGTTTCTTTATGTGTAAAATAAAATTATGAATTTTAAAGGGAAAATTAAAGGGGGTCAACCTCCTTAATTGTGTTTTACCCTTGTGTTATGTGGACACACTTATTATTGAGGTCTTGTATAAATAAATACCAAATTCATTTCATTTTAAGATAACTCTCTCGTGTGAGGAGAGCTACTTGGATGAAATTTCCGCCCCTCTTGGGAAAAATTCATTTCTCTCTCTTGAATTCTATGGTTAATACTTGTCTATTGGAGCTAAGTGGTGCGCTATATTTTGGAGGCTAATATTTACTATGTGGATGGAATTTACTTGGTAAACTAGGGTTTGTCTTGCATGCTTTTTGGAATTGGTAAGAAGTTTCTACACATTGTTAGTTCTTTATTTCTTGTTTCAAGGTTGTTATTGACTATAATCCTTGGAGGAGTATAAGGGCATACACCCTCCACCAAGATTCATCTTATTTTCTTTTTAATAAGCCATTTTTCACAAGGTTTATAGGAGGAGTAAAAGGGCTTACACCCTCCTAGATTCACCTTTGTTGGTTCTACATTCTCTAGGGAGTAAAAGGGATTACAACCCTAGAGATATTGTGGATCCAACTCTTGCAACCAAGACTCCATTTACCCAATATATTTAAATCACTAATCTGAAAATTGAATTGGAGAAATAAAATACTTGCATTGATATGCATGATTTTGAGAGATATTGAAATTGTTCAAGTTGAATTTTTTTCTTGTTGTCTTTAGCTTGATAAAGACACTAAGGCATATAGGTTGGATTAGTATTTCTTTGGTTATAATCAATTGAAATATATATCCATTAGCGCTGCAACAAAACACATTCAAATTCTTACTATAACTTATTTTTCTAGCGTCAAAATTTTCTTGAAAGCTGCCATAATTATCTACTAATCATTGTGCTTCATTTCAGTGGTTTACTTGTGAGTTTTGGTGGTTTGGCATTACTTATGTAAAAATATTTTTCTACATCCAATTGGCTGCTCTAATATATCTATGAAAACATCATTAAGAATCCCTCTTTTACCACCAAATTTTATGCTTAAGTATTGGAACATTATATGCTTGTTTAGTGCTTCATTGTCCAATAATTATTTCATACTTTGGATGGTTATTTATGTAGTTAACAACATTTTTCCTTTTTGATATATATTCTCGTTTACTACTGCAATATAGGAAAAAAATATTCACTTTCTTTTCTATTGGATATTTTGGCTTGTATCTCTTCATTTTGTCTTGTCTCGAGTAGGTATCAAACTTATTTTGTAGGTACACTTCACTTTGCAACCTACCCTTACTAACAAGGCTCTTACCGAATCCATATTCCACTTCTTACTTTGACCTATATGGGCACCACCTTCCATTACTCCACTTTATATCTCATTTCCCCTTAGGGTCATTGGGATTCCCCCTTGTGTTGATTTCCATCGTCACTAAAGTGAGGAGAGTGTCCGTCACTAAAGTGAGGAGAGTGTCCACCTAAGGTGACATTGGGTAGATACTCTCATAGTTGTCCCACGATTGTGGATTGGGCTTTGCCAAACCTACATTCTATACGATAACAAGGATGAGTTCCTCCTAAATTATAACAAAAAATATTCAAGAGTCTTATAAAATAAGAAAAATTTTAAGAGATTATGGCTGCCCCGCCCAAAATTTCTATGTTGGAAGGTTTGGTTGGTCAAAAACAAAACAAAAAAAATCAATAATGAATGGACTACGCTCAAGTAAATAACAATTAGAGAAAAACAACTTTTAGTTGAACATTTACAACTCATAAATATTGGAATGGAAAAGGATCTAGATAGAAATGAAGAGATATGAATTCGACAATTCATGCTAAGTATTGGTAGCTCCACTACTCCATCCTCACACATTGGTTATTCTCCTTGTTGGAAAATATGGAAAGATGTCTAAGATTCTCGTTAATGGTGGTTGCAATTACACTCTTTTGCCATCATTTTTTATGGAGCTTCAAAAACAACCTGGGGGTGGCAGGATCACGTGGGATTCTCTATGACCCCAAGGGAAATAAGTTGAAGTAGTATGCTTGCAGTTTAGGAATGGTTTCAAACAATCTGGTCGAGGCTTAATATTTTTTGTGTGGGATAATCATTGCAAAGGGAGATAGTATTCGATCATTAGAGATCTTCTGGGACCCAATGTTGATCATCAAATCAATGGTAGTCCAATCCAATCAAGTGGGAAACAAATTCATAAACTTTATCTCAAGAATCAAACATGAACTCACCTCGTTCGATAAGATTACCTTTCTGCATATCAAACATATCTTAACTATGAGGTAGATTACTAGGCCAATTTCACCGTTGAGTCAAGTCTATTAATATTGTCAAGTAATTGGGATTTGAGTTACTATCCAATCCCTTTATTAAATGGAATGGTGGATCATTAGAAATCCTTCCATAATGTTTTGCATGAAGGAGATGAGTTGGAATTTTTTTGGGATGAGTGCGAGGTGAAGTTTTGTTCCCCACTCCCATTTAATTTATCAAACTTCATTCATGCATATTCATTGCTCATTGAGTTGCATGATTTGATTACCTAACATGGAAGCTAGAGGCTCTTTACAAAACATGTATATGTGCTTGGTAGTCTCGGCCTTGCCAAGCCCTGATGATGACTATGTGTGGGGTATGATTTGTTATGGTAGTTTCATTCTAGGTGGTGATCCAACTTCTCAATCTAAGCTGGTGAATTTAGTGTTGTTGTTTTGTGATGTATACTAGGGTGGTAGTGCTTAGGGTTTTGTAGGGAGACCACTGTGTAGTGATGGTGGTTCTTGGCTAGAAGGAAAATGATTGGAATCTAGGGAGAGCAGAATAACGCTGATATGTCTAGTTTATAGCTCAAAATTTTGGCATACTTAAAAGGGTTAGAACAACTTTCCATCACAAACTCCTTGTCCTGGTAAGAAAAGCTAAAAAAAAATTGACTTTTTCAATTTGAATTCTCTAAAAGGGAACTCAAGCCTTTTGATATCCATCTTCTCAAAACTAGACTAGGGATTTTCTTTGGGAATGTATGAAAAATCATGAACGAAGTAGCAATGTGTGAATATGATTTTCCTAGCCCATCTGCGGGTTTACTGGTTTTCAATTCTATGGCCCTTTCCCTCTGTTGTTAATTGGGTATACATCATTGGTTTTGGGTCATCTCTAAGTACCTACTCTACTCAATAATGGATAACAAGATGGTAAAATAATTTAGGAGAGTTTTTCATAGACATGAGGATATCTCTTAGGATAGTAACAATGCATTGTTGGTGATAACCTCAAAGATTTCAGATTTGGAATATGTGGAAAACCTCTCAATGGCTTCCAATGATCAATGAACATAAAATTCAACTTATGAAGTCCAACATGAAAAAGATTTAGTCCATTCACTTAGTGATCCTATGGAAATTGAAGGCCTTAATCCCCCCGCTTTTGATGAGTAGAAAAAAGATAAAGAAAGTGTCTACTTTTGACTTTCATATGTAATATGTATCGTCGAGTTTTTTTTTTTGTGTATCTATGTAAGGTTGACCACCTATAATCCAACCTAGAATTTTGTTTTGTGAGGACATTGAAAATATTGTTCATATGCTCTGATCAAATTATAGTCTGGAGGCAATCTATTGATACAAAATAATGGATAGATATGCTAGTTATGTCACAACCCCTTATACAAAAAGTTTTGTTTCAGTTATATATTAAAAAAAAAACATTTGAGATTACAAGAAATATAAAGTCAAATGCCAAACTAATGACAAGTCAAAGATAAACTCATTGCTATAGTACCCACCTTCAATAGGGACTAATAATAAGGCCTTCTTAGTGTTGAATCATGCTTCATCCACCTATGTAATGAACACAAATATATCAAAATAGATATAAATCAATAATGATTAATACATCATAATGAAAATACGTGTCTATTAATGAAAGGGCACCCCTGTGTGGATATGGATCTCATTCTTATTTGTATCATTCATATTCATATTCATATTCTCATAAATTTATTATTCAATATATTATCTATCCACATGGATTTCTTTATACTATTACAAATATTTTGGATGTGTGTGATTTGAACCAAATTGGTTCATCACATTTGGTATTAGAGATTTGTTTCTTGATCCCGATCATTGGCCATATAGGCTTATAGCCACACACAAAAAATTTCAGAGTTTCTCTTATTTATTCTAGTCATTGACCACAATAGGCCCTTGGCCATTTACAGTTAGAAATTTGAGTGAAAAAATAAAATCAATCTGCTGCTAATTAAAAAAATATATACAACAAATAAGAAACATGTGACTACAAAAAGACGAATCAACTACCATTAAGCTACCAATTCATGATTAAATATTATTTTGCTGGAATTTTTTTTTATGAAAATATCATATATTAAAAAAAAAGGAGAAATAAGTAATCCACTGCAAAGGAAATTTAAAGAAGGTTGATGGCCCTTGGTTATGGAAGGAATCGAAGAACAAGGAAGAAAAGGTGAAAAACGAACTTCGCGGAAGACACAGTAACTGTCACTGGGTCGAAGTGAGAAAAAGAGAAGAAAAGATGGAGCGAAGTACGGAAATGCAAGTCGTTGGACTAGGATATTGAGAATGACATATTAGTAAGGAACATGGATTGAGGACAACTCAACAAGTGGAAAAATCCATCATTGGATGCTTTGGAGCACCGCGTGATAAGGAAGGAAAGACAGGTTGGCGAAGCCCAGAAAAAGCGGGTCAAGTTGACCTAGGGTTTTAGATGCCTAGGGTTTTGGTATCTAGGATTTTGGAACCTAGGTTTCGGCCTAGGGCTATCGGTGAAGTATTGTAATGTATAAATAAAGGTCAAGAGGACCTGTTTCGGGTTGGTACGTTATTGTCGTTGATCTAGCTCTATTGTTGTGGTGAGATATTATTGTATTGAGAGGAGAAGTGATAAGTGAGAGAACCTTCTGGTATTGTAAGATATTCAGTTGTGTGTGAAGTTCAAGTCCTATAGCTGGATGCGCAGGAAGGGGAGAGACAGAGAGGAAGAAGAAAGAAGATCTGCTAGTTGAGAGTGCAGGTTAGAACTCTATGCTTTATCTTAATAAATCTCAAGAACAATTCTATGGATGTAGCCCTAGAGAGAGGGTGAAACACATATGTCTGGTGTTATGTGTGTGTGATTGATGTCTTGATCTCTATCATTGTTATTATGTTATTGAATAGTTGTGTTAGAGTATATATATAACTGTGAGGAGTATATCTAAGAGGGAAAGGGATATATGATGATTAAGATGTTGTTGTGAGACCCTCTTGATATTCTCTTGGTTGTAGACATATCTTTCCTGCAACCCCCTCATAGTTTCTTTGGGTGAGTCTGCATCTTCTTCGCATGTGGTGTCGAAAGGGCCAGTAGCTAGGGCTTGTTAGTGCGCCCTTGGAGTTGAACCCTGGGTCTGCCCTTGTGCCAACAAATGGTTCTTTTGTCGGGATAGGAATAATTTTGAGGGAATGTCAAGGTGGTTTCCATCGAAGACAGAGACTCAAAAGTGGATAGAGGATCAAGAGAAGGACTTCGTTGAAGCCTAGAACAAGAACCCTAATCTTAGTACAGAGGATTGGTTGGAGAAATATTTCTTTACCGATATACATGAGATCTTCTTTGGAGGAATCCACCAGGAGTTGTATAAGTGGCTAGCTAGACTAGTAGATACCCAGTTCGAGATCCGATCTAGACCTTCTATGGTTTGGACGTCAGAGTTGATCAAGAAGGTCAAAAGAGTTGATAACATCATATCATGAGCAGTAGATCACTGGGTCAATAGTACCATTGGAAGGTACATCATAGAGTTTTTTGTTGACAGAGTAGATTCATACAGCCAAGCTTAAAGATATTTCTTTAAGGGACCCAGAGGAAATTTTTTACAATTCCTGAAGTTGAGACTCAAGATGTTGTTGCATGAGAAGAACATCTTGAAGATACAATAGATTGACTAAATCTGAAAATGTTAATGTTCACAAATTCGGACAACGACAATGACACAGAAGCTGGACATAAGCACAGTGGAAGAGTATTTAGAGGGGTTCACCTTGAGAACCTGTTCAAGAAAAACTACAGAGAAGAGGGTTTCTACAGTGGAGAAGAAGCAGATCTGACGAACGAAGAACACTCAGAACCCGCCGAAACAAAGGAACGACGAGCTGAAGAGATTCAATGAGGAGAACCTGAAACCTCAGAAACCACATAGACCATCGAAGTAAGTATTTTTATCCTTCTTGTTGATTTAGTAGTAAGA
This sequence comes from Picea engelmannii, assembly GCA_009831015.1. Lineage (NCBI taxonomy): Eukaryota > Viridiplantae > Streptophyta > Pinopsida > Pinales > Pinaceae > Picea > Picea engelmannii. The sequence goes on from ML809061.1 coordinate 86,762, forward strand.
AACCAAAGTAATCCTAGTCACCAGAGCATCCAGAGCACTATCAATACTAGTCCACCACATATTCAGTCAGGAACCTTAGGAAGATCTATGGAAGATGAGACGAGGCTTCCTATCTTTAGGGGAGATGGATTTGAAGATCCTGATTAGCATGGGTTCCTGTGTGAAGCTATATGGAACATTAAGAATCTCACAAATGAAGCTATAAAAAGAACCCAGTTTAGTACCACTCTAAGGAATTGTGCACTGAGTTGATACATGAAGCTTGTCCAAGGACTTGCGTAGCCTAAGCCACTGGGAGAGATCAAGAATGCGCTGATCACAGACTTCAAGAAACCTAAGTCAGAGTCTCAATGTATTCTAGAAGTGAAGGAGATCAAGGAGAAAGTAGCCAAGCCTGTTTGGGAGTTCGATCAAAGGTTCAAGACCTTAACAGGCTGATTAACTTTTCAGATCCCAGATGAAAAGAATAAAGAATGGTTTGTCACTTCCCTTTTACCACACATCAGAATTCCCCTGATGCAGCAGAATATTTCTTCGCAGGCAGAAGCATTGGAAATGGCTATGAAGCTCGAATCATCCCCTATGGGAGAATCCAGCTCAGGTATGAGCCAGATCTTAAGCTAGCTTACTAGTTTGTCTCTACAGGTCAAGGATATGAAGAAGGATAAGGGGAAGGAAAAAAGAGAAGATATCTGGTGTGTAAGATGTAGATCATAAGGCCATGATAAGGAACATTGTCCTTTATTCCATGAATATTTGGCCTCAGGAGCATCGAGCCCCTTGAAGCAAGTCAACTTGCCCTGGTGTGAACTATGCAAAAATAGGCATTGCACAGGTGAAAGCTATTACATGCAGAAGTATGTTTAGACTCCCACAAATTTATATTGCACATTATGTAAGTCTATGGGGCATGACGATAGGGATTGTAGGACCTATGACCTTATGCACAAAATATCGAGGGAAATATACAATATCCAAGGAGAAGCACAACAAGAAGGAAACACTCTGTAGTATAACTCCCCAGGAAGAGGAAATTTCAGTCCTCACAGTGGATACAGAGGATGAGGACAAGGAGGAGGAATGGGCGAAGGACGAGGATAGATCATCTCTTATAACTACACGCAACCAGGACACTTGGCAAGGGATTGTCAGAATCCTTGCACTACATGCAGCTATTGCAACTCGTTTGACAATGTTATAGAAGATTGCCATGTGCTTCTAGCTAAGATGTAGGAAAGATGAGGACCTCAGCAGAATCCACAAGTGTAATTGATATGTGTTGAGCCTCGTAGGGAAGGCCCTAAATTCGTTTTTATCACTCGAGGAGGCACTGCTACAAGAGAGGATAGAATGACTCAAGGAAAGATTGAACAAGACTCAGGTATCAGGAAGGATACAGAGAAGACCCAAACTTTCGATGCAAAGAAAGAAATACAAATCTTTGAGGAAGCAAGACAAGAGTTCAAAGAGGATCAAGGTTCCTCATCAAAAACACAGCTAGAAATAAAAGAATATGGAATGCCTCAGGCATTTGATCAATCTGCTTCGCCACTGGAGGGAAAAGAGGTAAGGAAGCTCATGGAATTTTTACACACCTGTGTTAAGTTGATTCAGGATAAAGGCATTGTACAAGAGCTATAGAACTTAATCAGACAGTATGAACTAGGAAAGATAGACCCCTTACTAAATAGGGCAATACATCAAATCAAAAAAAGGAGAAGAACAAATAAAGAATTACACTTGAATGCTCAAATAGGAGAGTATGATATAGACTATGTGGTCCTCGACTTAGGGTCAGAGGTCAATGTCATGACGAAGAAAACTTGGGCACTGATGGGGAAACCGAACTTGATCTACTCCCCTATCAGGCTTAGGATGGCTAACCAACAAGTTGTCAGCCCCTTTGGCAGATTGGAAAACGTCCCTGTGGACATCGATGGAGTGAGAACGTTCACAGATTTCGAGGTAATTGAAATTGTGGATGACATTTTCCCTTACCCTTCACTGTTAGGAATTGATTGAGCCTTCGATAACTCCACAGTGGTTGATTTGAAGAAAAGATGTATGAAATTTGAAAGAGATGGCATTTAGGTCATTGCACCCTTATATCCAGATGAGGGTCTGTGATATACAGAGCCCATCAGAGAAGAAGACCACACATACGAACTGAAAAACATATACAAACGAACAACCAGACAATAGGATTACATCAACCCTACAGTCGATGGGAATCTGAGTTGGCGAAGTGACAAAGCGTGTTCATCATATTCAAAAGAAGCGTTGGATAACTGGCAGAACCAAATGTACAAAGTATCTACCAGAAGATGTGCTAGATTAACCAGAGAAGTTCACTGGATCGGCACAACAGTAAGTAACTTACCCACATTTGATGATCTGAACCCTTTGGAAGCATTCCTATCAGATTTTGAAGCAAGTGTACCAACACAACAATGATTGTTGGCAAAGGATGAGGCCCTGAAAGCCACACCAGAAAGATGGTGGGGGATGCATAAAAGAAATATCAAAGACTAGACACAATGTCTAACTTTGATGATAGCCCAGTTCTCAGCCCAAGTAGAAAGTTGTGAAGTAAGGTACACAGGTCGAAGCTGCCCAAAGACCATGTGTGGAGCTACAAAGAGGCTTGGAGAAATATTCCTCAAGAACAGTGGGTACACAGATTCATTAACATGTTGGATACGCCCCCTATCAATTGGTACCTTCAAGTAGAATTGTGCCTCATCATTGCAGACTGGGAAGGTATGACTCAAAATTTTGTAACCACCTTTTTATTTGAAAGTGAATATCCTTCAGTAGACCAATCCTTACAGATTGTGAGATAGAAGGTATTCAAAGAGGCATCTAGCCTCCCTATGGAACAAGAAGAGGACAAATGGACTGCGTCTCTCCAAAAATTGGAGAGTTGCTACAACATCAATGTCTACGATCATGATCCCAGGAAGGTAAACATCACTGAAACAGAAGGCCAAAGATATGTGGAAGGACTGGGAATTGAGCTACCATTTATTGGTCAGCCAATCAAGATTAAAAAATTCAATATTGGGACAGAGGAGACACCAAATCTTGCCAATCTCGGAGATTACTCGGATGTTTCTATCGTTGACAAGATTACAGAGTTGTTGCACGAATATCAGAACTTGTTTTCGACCAAGTTCATTGATATGAAAGGTATAAAAGGTCCTATGGGAGAGATGAGAATACCTTTGAAACTAGGTGCGAAGCCATTCAAGCAAATATCCTATAGATTGAACCTAAAATATAAGGAAAAAGTGAAGATTGAGCTCGACAAAACGCTGGAAGCAGGCATTAGTGAACCTGTCGAAGAATCAGAGTGGATAAGCCCTATGGTAGTAAAATACAAAAAGATAGGTGAGATCATGATATGTGTGGATCTTAGGAAGTTGAATGATGCCTATTTGCATGACCCCTTCCCTACACCATTCACTGATGAAGTATTACACAATTTGGGAGGCTAGGAGGTATATTCTTTTACAGATGGATTTTCAGGATACCATCAGATCCGGATAGCCAAGGAGGATTGCCACAAGACCACGTTTTCCACAGAATGGGGATCCTACCAATATATAGTGATGCCATTTGGATTGAAAATGCCCCAACCATCTTTTCCAGGGTGGTGGTCGAAGCGTTCAAAGAGTTTTTGCGTAAATTTTTAGAAGCATATTTTGATGACTAGACTGTATTTAGTTTGTTGAAAAACCATATTGAATGTTTAAGGCTAATGTTGGATAAATGCAGGCATTATCAAATTTATTTAAATCTAAAGAAGTGCATCTTCTTCTCACCGTTTGGAGTGCTATTAGGTAATATTGTATGAAAGCAAGGATTATTGTTAGATCCCTCTAAAATCTCCATCATAGTTGATTTGTCACCTCCTACTTCAGTCAAACAACTGCGCACTACACTAGGAAATACTGGCTATTACAGGAAATTCATTAAAGGCTATGCTCAAATCATGGCACCGATGAAGAAGCTCCTGAAGAAAGACTATCAATTTATATGGATAGAATAATGCTAGACGAGCTTCAACACATTGAAACAAAAGATGGTTACCACACCTATTCTGGCTTTTCTAGATTGGAGCAAAGAATTTCATGTGCATGTCGATGCGTTTTCTATTGCATTAGGAGCAATACTAGCACAACCTGGAGAAGGGGATATCGACCATCCGTTAGCTTTTGCTAGCAGGGAGCTATCTACAACTGAAGTTAATTACACAACTGTTGTCACTGAAATTTCATCCGCACATGGCGACAAGAACTTTGCATCGTCAAAACAACAATGAAGTCATTCATGGCACTAAATTAATTTCACAGCATTCTAGAAGGGTCAAAAACTATACAAAGTAACCAAAAATTGAAGGGCGCTTTACAGTAGTTTGGTGCGCGTGCACATGCGCAGGACAAGAACGTATTATGCGTGCATGCATGCACAACGCGCGGCTGTCAGCGCAAAAACCCGCGCACCTGTTAAAACGGCGCATTTATTGAATCGGTCGGCCTCCCAACCGCTTATGGACCGGCTCCCAATCTGATTTGACTCCCAAATCCAAGCCGAATCCGTAGGGTAGGCGGGTTAATGACCTAAGGAAGCCCTAAAGGGCCCCTGTTCACACTTTCAAGAGGTACATAATCGCCCGAGGATATACTATAAAAAGCCGTGAATATACATTGTTTTCGCAAGGAATTTCAGGCATCGTTATGCTCCTAAGATTGTTAAGGACTCATTCTTTAACGATAACACTTTGGCAACATCGTTGGGAGTTCTTTCACTGTCATACTCAGTTCTTCTCATTGTAAGGAAAGCAAACTTTGTGAGGGCCTCAAGAGCCTTCCGTTGGGGGAAGAAGGAACCACAGTTCTCTTCCTTCATCGTGCTCCGATTTCATCAATTGAACAGCTCAAAACCATTGGTGACATCTGTCTTTTTGGTGTTTGTTGTTTCTTTTCACAGTTTTAATTTGTTTTCAGTTGATATTAACTTGTAGTTTGTTCTGTATTCTCTAACCTTCCCTTCCACAGTTGTCATGCCCTGCAAGACCCAACAGGGCATGTAAGCACCCTCGATTTGCTCACCAGGTGACGAATTGGGTGCAAATAGACTGGCGACTCCATTGGGGAGTAGGTATCAAATCCTCCCTCATTTGGGTTTATTTTGCTTTCCTTTTGGTTTTATTAACTTGCAAGGACACAAACCGGCCTCCGTCGACTTGCTAACCAGTCAATTCACAGGAGAATTGAGAGAAATCCATCTGGAGTTTCTTTCTCGGTAACTTGTCACAAACGCGTGGGTATTCCACCCCACGGACGCGCATCTTGCGCGCATGCACCTGAACTACGACTGTTTTTATGCGCGCATGCGCTTTGGTTTTCAATACGGTCAACGCACAGGCGCCATATGCGCCTCTGTCTACACTGAAGGCCGCGCTTCTGAACTAAATTTCTCATTGTAAGGTTTTGGATGTGGGGAAAGTCATTTTCCTTCTCAAGAATGATGTTATGCATGCTCTAAATACTGCACCACTTAGAACCCTCAACTTATAAAGAGGATAGTCAAACAAACATAGGCACTTAGGTGGATAAAAAAAAAATCATTTTTCCCTTATTTTCTTTTCGCCACGTGGATGGCTTGCTTTGATTTATAATCTAAGTTGAACATCAATTTTAATCACATCTAAACTCACATTTGGGACTAGAAGTTGCAAGTAACAATCTTGAGTATGCTCTT
>ML809061.1:132860-146329 GCA_009831015.1 Picea engelmannii
GATTTCAAAACTGCAAAAGGTTGTTGCACTTTCAACAACAGAGGCAGAGTATGTTGCTGCTACAGAGGCTAGTAAAGAGATGATTTGGTTACAAAGGTTTATGGAAGAATTGGGAAAGAAGCAGGAGAACAACAAGTTGTACTATGACAGTCAGAGTGCCATTCACCTTGCAAAGAACTCATCCTCCCATTCGAAGACTAAGCATATAGAGTTGAGGTACCACTTCATACAATCCACCTTGGAAGATGGACAATTGAAGCTGGAAAAGATACACACTAGCCAAAATCCTACAGACATGTTAAAAAAGGGAGTAAACAGGGAGAAACTGAGTTCCTGCTCAATTTCAGTTGGACTTCAAGAATGAAGATGAAAATGAGAAATTTGCCAGGTCCAAGAAGGTTCAGAGTCCAGCATATACAACAGTGGTGGAGTTGTTGAGATCAGTCTCCAAGTGGGAGATTGTTGGTTGTGGAGCCTGATTATCTTCCTGATTCAGAGGTCCTTGCTTTCAACCATGTTTATACCCCATGAAGTATTTACACCCCAGAAGTATGTACACTCTTCCACGCGGGGGAGTGCAGAGGGGGGGTACCCCCTTTGCGGGGTCCGGGGGGTTTGGGGGCAGTGTCCCTCGATGGGGGTTCGGGGGTGAAGCTCCCGAAGAAAAAATTTCCTTGTAAAAGTATATTGTAATTGTTATCACTCCAGGAAACTCTCCTAGGATGTAATTCGGAGATGCCTGGTAACTAACTCTTTTTGGAAATATTTTCTTAATATTTGATGTGTTTTTTGGATCAAGATGAATATCTAGGGACTGAACTGTGTTTTCAAGACTGTCTAGGAATACAAAATCTCACAAGGCCTTCTAGAAATGCAGTCAGACAAGGTTTGATTAAATGGGGAAGAAAACAACTATTGAACCAGATTATACTTCATACCAACAAGCACAATGGGTTTAATAACCAAAGAAATAACTTATGATTATCAACTAAAACAATTAACCAGTGAGATGATAGTCACTACAAATTGAATGAGCATCAACAAAGAACTTTCACTCATAAGATATCAAAGAACAGAGGAGAAAATCTGACAACACAACTGAAAGAAGCTTGCAATTTTTTATAAAATAAGAATAGGTCTTTTCATTACAGTGGCAGCATCATAGAACCCAAAATCGAACCCCTTGGTTCATCTTCTATTCTAATATTTATAGCATTACAAAACAGTTCTAAGATCCTAAAAACATGGATCAAATCATCTAAAAATAGCAAGTCAAAATCTGTTGCAAAATAAGTGGGATGCTTCCTCAAAATGAGGTCAATCCCTAATTTCTCTCTGTTGATTGTTGGTGTAGTGTAGAACAGCCTCCCAAGGCTAAATGATGACTTTCAAATAAAGACTAAGTCGAATTTGCTGATGTGGCCAGGTGTCCTGCTTTTCTTCCTTTGTTAAAGACATCAAAAACCTTTGAAACACCTCCTTTCTCCACCATTTGTCAAAAATAATTGTTGTGCTAGACTTGATAATTCACCACATGTCTATTCCAAGAGGTTTCATCGCATTTTGATTCGAAAATTTCTGATCTGGGCAAAAATTCGCTCATTCTAGCAGTTACAGGCTTTCGGTGGTTAATTGGAAAGCTTCTGTGTGAATTAACCACCGAAAGTACAGCTTTCGGTGGTTAATGAATAGTCGTCCTGTTCGCCTAAACCACCGAAAGTCAGAATTTCCAGAAAAAACTGCCTTCGGGAAAAATCAATTTTATCAGCCATGGAATATCCGTTTTGCACGTTCAAATAGTCGATTTTTAACTACAGATCATAAGATTTCCAATGGTGCAATAATATTTGTATTTTGAGCTTGGGAAGCTATTGAAAATTTCCCTACAAGATTAGGCATCTTTCCTTCAAAAATGCCGGTGCGTTTTTGAGTGCTAACATCTGGCTCCAACTGGGATGGATACCTCCCTGTGAGGTGTCCAAGAACCTAGCAGACCTTGTGCCTTTAGTATTGGGCCATGGAGTCATTCAGACTTTTCGGTGGTTAATGAGCACACACACGGGCTAGCCTAAACCACCGAAAACAGAAACTTACCCAAAAATCAAAACTTGATGAATCTCGATTACTTGTGCAAAAAGAATATCCCTCTGCTCTGTTCTGCACTTAATTTTCTTGGTGACTGATTGATTTATCCTATTTTATTTCCCTAACATGTGAAGCTACTCAGGCTTCACTTCTCATGTTGCTCATTATATGGTCAATGTGTGCAACACAGTCTTGCACTCTATTGCAACAGTTTCCCATAAAATCCTTCAGTTTAGAATAGTAGACATCTTTCAAGTGTAAATCTTCTTCCTGGAAAAGACCTGCAAGAAAAATTACATATGCAAAAGGAGGATAAAAATGAATGGTAACAGATATTTGTAAAGCCACAGATCTAGTAGCCAATGCCGACCCCAGATGCCAGTAAGCCACAGCCAAATGCAGATATGGTATTCAACAAAAACAGTGCACAGATGTAGTTGTCTATATATACTCAGCCCCACCAAAGTTGATGCGCCTTTTGCAGCTTCGTGAACGCCAGATATGTTATCAGGAAGAAATGGAGGAGCTTCGGGCAAAAATTCAATGCCTGCCAAGTGCTGAATCCATTTAAATTGCCTTTGTGCTCTTTTCTCATGATATGCAAAGTTGAGACCTGAAGACAGTTTAGCTATCTAATGAGGAAGCTCAATCCCAGTGTTATCTGGAAACAAGTTTATGAGGAAATTTCTCTCACTGCCTCCTTGCATACCATCAACCCCAACACAAACAACATACAGCTTTATCAAGTATTCAAATTTCAGAGTGACCAATTTTCTAGGCTTTGTCCCACTAGTCAGTTCATCATCATAGACATGAACAATGACAGTAAGAAGGTGAACCGGTTGCATCCATATCTCTGTAAACATTTTCTGGATCGTGTATCAATACAGCAGCAGCTTTAGATACAAATCATTTTTAGATCTTCTGATATGTGCAGATAGCCTTCCAAGGCTCGCAAATGTGCTTTTATCATGATATCCTGAAGATGAAGTTCAAGTTGGGTGATGTGTCCTCTGATTCCTGATATTTTTCCCTTTAAAAATGACCAAATATAGTCAAAAATCTTCTTTTCGACTTTCTTCTTCAATAATAGTGTTTTAGACTTGGTTTGATAATTCATAATCATCCTATTCCAGAAGATTTCACATCATTCCAAATTGAATATCTCGAATCTAGGCAAAATTTTGAATATTCTGGTTAGAACAGCTTTCTGTGGTTAACAGTATTTGGATTTAAGCACCTTATCCACTGAAAGCACTTCTTTTCGGTGGTTAATGAGCACTAGAGGGCTCGCCTAAACCACCGAAAAATAGAAGTATTTCAAAAATCAAAATATCAAAATTATGATTCCCTGCATGTTTGTAAATGACTTCAGGGCTTCTTAGATGAAGTTCCTTTCTCTCTGACTAAACTTGTAATCTCCTCCTGATGGGTTTAAGCTTGCAACTCTCCTTCCTCAGGATCTCTGTGCAGATTATCTATTGGCTACAATTTGTTTCACCCTTTTTGGATCAATGTTTGGGTCGAGCTCCATTGTCAATGACGATGTGGGCATTCCAATCTTTACTGCTTGCTGGAATGGTTGTTCACCTTTGCAAACGCTTTGAACTTCTGGCTCACTTTTGAACTGACCTGATATAGTCATGACTTTCTCCTCCATAGAAGTCTCGATCACCATCACATATGTAAAAGAGTTGCTTAAAGCTCGATGGTCTTGGTTGGATCCTGATACAATTACTTAGCCGGCTTTGATTATTTGTGTCAAATGACTTCGAAAGGTGCTTCTGTTCATTTGTTGCATTGCTTGCATCTGTCCCGAGGTACTGAAGCACCTCCATTATCAGCTGTTGAAAGACTAGAATTTACTTTCTTAGGTTGCTCTGCTCCATCTTTTGAAGTAAAGGAAACGGCATTAGAGGAAAACGAACAAGAGCAAGTAATTCATTCAAAGGTTCTAGCCTTTCTGCAAAGAGTGTGTCAGGACTGCATTCCTCTAGCTGCCGACTTGCAACTTTCCAACCATGAAGGCCATCTCCTTGTGTTCCCCAAGTTAGAATAGCATCCAGAACCCTTTCCTCAAAGATCACTACCAAATGGGGGTGCTGCAAAAGCCATAATAATCACAACTCAAAATGTTTACTACATTTACCTATCTCTTCACATTCCAGACTATCATACTGATATTCTTTGATGAACTTCCTTTCCTTTCGCCATAATTAAACACTTGAAACAAAGACCAGAATGTGGTCTTGCCACCTCCACAAGAAACCAACCATTAAATAACTTCCAACTAACCAGAGCACTGCTCAATTGCGCCACAATTTACCAGAGAAAAGGAGTACCGAATCACACCCCAGGGCACACTCGTCTGACTCCCCCAATATCTCCAACCCAGAAGTGGAAATAAACTTCTAACCAGACTAAGGAAAACTTGAAACCAACCAAACTCAAAAACAAGCTTGAATTTCTTACCAGAACACCGACAGTCGAATGACTACCCCAAATAATGCCTACTGACAAACATAGGAAGCCATCCCGAAGCCGGACACCCCTAAGACCCCAGTAGCCAGACCAAAACAAATTGAAACAACAGAGAGACTTCGAGCAGCTAGAGCACCGAGAATACTCTCTATAGTGATGAAAATCTCCACTTGCCGAGACTAAACAACAATGTCACCTTACAATTCTCCTAGAAAATAAAGAACTTATCAACCAACTCAACTTCAAATTTGACACTGAGGAAAAGGGTGCATGAATCCATTGCCAGATCCCAAAAATAAATCTGATCCTTAGTGTACTGCATACAAGCTATGATTCAGGCTTTTGTTGTGTTGTGTGCAAGTCGCAAGTGCACGTGGAGCTGGAGCTGAAATTGTGCGCCTGTATGAGAGAATCACGGGATTGAGATATAGACAAGTGCTCTTAGATTCTGCGTGCCGAATGACCAACATATGCGGAACCAAGTGGTCCTTGAATATAGTAAAGAAAATCCTGGTTCAAATCGGGCGAAAAATACCTCGCATGGGAGATCTCAGACTTAAGAACATGAACAACGTTGTCGCATCCAAAATCTATACAAGAGGAGATATACCACCGTTTGCTACCACCGAATTCTGAAAATGAGCTGTCTGAGGTCTTAGTTCTGGAAGTAACTTATGCCAGTGAGAGTCGAACCCTGGTTGATGGTTATCTTAATAGAAAACTTGCCAGTTCTCACGATGTTCGGCTTTCACCAAGTCAAATCGCCAAATGTCTTTCCTATTCTCTGTATCGATGGTATTCTAACTCAATGCATCAACATCCTTTTCAATACAATGAGGTATGACTGAAATAATTTATCAAATGGGCAAGCAAACAATACACATCAAGCAGGTAATAGATCCTTTCTTGAAACTTTCTTCAGGCAGTATAATGACTGTATATTGAAATGCAAATTGCAAAATAGGGGGAGCATCTGAGTTCCTGCTAAAACCAATGTTGTTCTCAAAATCAAAATCATAGGCATAAGTGGGAGATGTATCACAACAGATAATATGTTTTACATCATCATATTGTGGATCCGGGAAAAAGGTGGTCGTGTGAGTGACCAGGTATGAATTCGGGTGATGTTCTGAGCCTTAATACACAAGAAAAAGCATATGGATGACTTCAATATTGGATATAAATCCTGAGGAAGTTTTGAATCATTAGTGTTTTGAATATAAAAGCGATGAACCACCACTTTCAATGCTTAAGAACTTTGAATGAAGCCAAGTCTGTGTGTTTATTTGTAACAACAAATATATCAACGTAGACACCTGCTTGAATAGCCACAGCAGCCAGATCCTTGTAAAATGGAGTCTGTTCTGGAAACAATGCACGGTCAGCATCTTCACCCTTTCTAGACACCTTCAAAATTAGAAATGAATTCCTAATAATGCCATTAAATATCATCTATCATTATGAACCCTTTTCATGGCATTCAGATCAAGAAAAATTGGATCAGTGCAAAATTTGTAGAATTATGCCCTGTTTCTGTGCTTTTGGTAGTTAAAGAGGCAAAATTTTGAAGACGTTAACTGCCAAAAGCTCTGCCTTTTGGTAGCTAATGAACAGTCATTTGTTCGCCTAAGCCACCAAAAGCTGTAACTTCAACCAAACTTCAGAAACTCAAAAATTTCCTTACTTCATTTATACTGAGAAGCTTTGGCTGCCTTGACGATATTCCAGTCTTTTTACAGGTCTGGTTCTTCCTCCTTAAGTTCTGTGCCAAGCACTCCAACAAATGGATCTCTTAGATCAAAACTGGAAATGTTTCCAAAGTCTCTTATAAAGGGATCCTCGGAATATGGTTTTCCATGAGTGAAAGACAAACAGTTTTTCTCTGCCGAAATCCAAGATAGGGTCATCCAAATGCATACCCTTGTTTCCTCAACTAGCTTTGGAATGATATCATGTAAAATTGTTTTGAGATTTAATAGGAAAGTTCGTATCTGAATCATTTGATGCCATACCAACCAAACCTAATTCCAAAAGGCACACAGCAACCCAGTCTTTCATATTGAGAAGAATGTTAGATTTGAGAAGACCACATAGTATATGGACAAGGTGTCTACATTCTATGGAATAACATATGCCCTTAAAACCAAGAAGTTCAACTAATAGTTGAGAAGCTGCACCCATGGCCGATCATATTTCTTCCTTTTTTTTTTTGCAGGTATGTGCTCTAATTCCACATTGTTGAATTCATCATGTTCACGATCCAGTTGTAAGATGGCTTTCGGGTCTGCTTCAATACCCACCTCAATAATCGCAGCAGCAAATGATTAAGTGGTTGCTAGGTTCTATAAGGCACAAGCAACCTTATTTTGCTTATTTATGAGATCAAAACTGAAAAGATCTAATTGTTCGTATGGCAAGCTTATTCCTCTACCTACCCCTACACTAACTAACTGTTCTGCCTCTTATCAAGTGAATTCATGTTTCCAATGAAGCCATGTCAGAAACTGATTTACAAGCATCATGCTAGATCTTGACCCAAACAACAATGGAAGCCATATCATGCAGAAAAGAGGTTTAAATAGATGATAAAAACAATCTTCTTTTGGCAAAAATATCCTTGGGTTTATGCTGCTCCTAAAATCCAAATAGTCAGCAATAGGGTCATTAAAAACGTCAAGGAATACCTCTTTAAGCAGTTGTTCCAACTGAAGATTGACATGCTGTTGTCGATGGCTTCCACCGATCTCCATGTCAACTGCAAACTGCTCATCTTCGATCAAAGAAACATGCATGATGTACTGTTGATCTAATTCTTTTTGCTCTTCTTCACGTCTGCTGCAAATTTCCAGTCTCTGCAAATCTTGAACCTGTAGGCTGCCCTCATGATCCTCTTCAATTTCAACAGTTTCACTTTCTAGTTTGTCAATCTGATCATCATTTTTCAAGTTTTCAAAAGGGCTAATCGGATCTTCATGATCATGATGGAGAACATTTTCTTCAACAACATACTTTTCATGAACATCTGAATCCTTAGTCAACAAATGAAATTCATGACAACACTGAGGGTAAAGAAGATCAGCTAGAAACTGATCTTCACAAAACGCATGAAAAGCAGCATGAAAATCAGCCAAAGAGCTAACACTTGCACTTGGAAGAGACTGACACCACTCAAGAGCAATCCCTTCTAAAGAACATTTGAACAGCTTGATTTGAACATCCTCATGTACAATTTCAAGTCGGTCAATGAATTCATGGAAATCCAGCAGATGTTCAGCTGGCACTTCCCACTCCTCACCACGAAATTTAGGAAGATTGTTCTCCCATTCATCTCTAGTAGGTACTTGATTAGGAAAACCAGCAATGCTTGAAAAATCATAGAATGCATACCTCTTGGCTAAGATCATGTTCATATCATACCAGTGGAGTCACCAACAATTTTCTGAACAATGGAGTCACCACTAAATTCGTCCTTCATGGAGTCGCCAGATAGATGATTACAACCAAATGATGTCCAGGCTTTGTCTATCATCAAAGCTGGATCTATTTTGTCTCCCAGGGAAGCTGAGCTTCGATCTCCTCTCCCCGGCAACGACGCCAATTTGTTATCACTCCAGGAAACTCTCCTAGGCTGTAAGTCGGAGATGCCTGGTAACTAACTCTTTTTGGAAATATTTTCTTAATATTTGATGTGGTTTTTGGATCAAGATGAATATCTAGGGACTAAACTGTGTTTTCAAGACTATCTAGGAATACAAAATCTCACAAGGCCTTCTAGCAATGCAGTTAGACAAGGTTTGATTAAATGGGGAAGAAAACAACTATTGAACCAGATTATACTTCATGCCAACAAGCACAATGGGTTTAATAACCAAAGAAATAACTTATGATTATCAACTAAAACAATTAACCAGTGAGATGACAGTCACTGCAAATAGAATGAGCATCAACAAAGAACTTTCACTCATAAGATATCAAAGAACAGAGGAGAAAATCTGACAACACAACTGAAGGAAGCTTGCAATTTTTTATAAAATAAGAATAGGTCTTTTCATTACAGTGGCAGCATCATAGAACCCAAAATCGAACCCCTTGGTTCATCTTCTATTCTAATATTTATAGCATTACAAAACAGTTCTAAGATCCTGAAAACATGGATCAAATCATCTAAAAATAGCAAGTCAAAATCTGTTGCAAAATAAGTGGGATGCTTCCTCAAAATGAGGTCAATCCCTGATTTCTCTCTGTTGATTGTTGGTGTAGTGTAGAACAGCCTCCCAAGGCTAAATGATGACTTTCAAATAGAGACTAAGTCGAATTTTCTGATGTGGCCAGGTGTCCTGCTTTTCTGCCTTTGTTAAAGAACAGTCGTCCTGTTCGCCTAAACCACCGAAAGTCAGAATTTCCAGAAAAAACTGCCTTCGGGAAAAATCAATTTTCTCAGCCATGGAATATCCGTTTTGCACAGTCAAATAGTCGATTTTTAAGTAAAGATCATAAGATTTCCAATGGTGCAATCAGATTTGTATTTGGAGCTCGGGAAGCTATTGAAAATTTCCCTACAAGATTAGGCATCTTTCCTTCAAAAATGCCGGTGCGTTTTTGAGTGCTAACAGTAATTTCATTGTAAATCTAGACAGTTCATTATAAGGTCGCAGATCTAACGGTAGAGATTATGTTAGGGTTTTTTTTCCCTATAAGGCAACCCTCTTTTATGAGGGAAATGTATCGCGGCTATGGATGGTGGTGAATGTTGTATTCTGAGAGAGGAGACTGTGAGAGAAAGAAGAGGAAGTTACAGTGGGTTTTGTTGTAGGTTGTATCCCTTCATTTGTTGGATAACAATAAAGGAAGGATCTGGCAATTTCTATGGTGGACGTAGCCCACACTGGGTGAACCATGTAAATCTGTGTCTCTCTTGTATTGTGTGTCTTCTATGTTTTTTTTCTGCATTTGTTTTATTCTATTGCTCCACGGTCCTGTTTTTCTAACATCTTCTTTGTGATATATTCTCACAGTAAGTAGAAGGTCATCTCCACATCTGTGGCCTCTACACAGAGCCTCTCTTTGCAACAGAAGCAAGTGGATGAGATCATGGAAAAATACAAAGACATCTTCTTCTCACCTATAGGGGTATCGACACACTGCCAAGTCAAGCATCCAATTGATATGACCCCTGGTGCACCTTTACCTAATGGACCATTCTATCATCGCTCATTGATGGAAAATGAAAAAATCAGGCATCAGATCCAAGATCTTCTTCAAAAGGATCACATTAGACCCATCTCCTCCCCTTGATGAAGCCCGATTGTACTTGTGCAGAAGAATGATAGGACTTGGTGAATCTGTATTGATTACAAAGCCTTAAACAAAATCACAGTCAGCAACTGATACCCCATTCCCAAGATTGATGACCTTATTGACCAACTCAAGGGGTTAAATTTCTTCATCAAGATTAACCTAAAGCCTGGCTACCACTAGGATCCCATCAAACCAACTGATGTATGGAAGAAAACCTTCAAATCTAAAGAAGGTCTCTTCAAATGGATAGCCATGCCCTTTGGCTTAACAAATGCACCAACTACTTTCATGAGGTTGATGAATGATGTATTGAGACCCTTCACCAACTCCTTTGTGGTGGTATATTTGGATGACATCCTCATCTTCAGCAGAACGTGGGAGGAGCACATGCAGCATATTCAGTAGGTTTTGAGCAATCTGCGGTAGCACAAGCTATATGCCAACTTGGAAAAATGATCTTTTGGCATGAACATGGTCCAATACTTGGGCTACATTGTTGATGAGAATGGGGTACATGTTTATCCATATAAGATCCAAGTCATCCGTGACTGGTTAGCCCTGACCACACTGACCGAGCTTCAAATCTTCTTGGGACTATCCAACTTCTATCGACAATTCGTGTTGGGATTCTCCCATGTTGCATGGGCCCTCAGCAAGGTAACCAAGGGAGGTGGCAAGGCCAAGTTTGTTTGGGGGAAGGAACAAAAATGAGCATTCGATGATCTGAAGCATCGCTTCTGCTCAGCTCCAATACTCTCCTTTCCCGATTTGTAGAAACCATTTGAGATTGAGACTAATGCATCTGACTATGTTGTGGGTGCAATCCTCACTTAGCATGGTCATCTGGTGGCATACCATAGTGAGACACTCTCAGATACTATCTAGAAATATGCCACCTATGACAAGGAAATGTATTCCATTGTACAAGCCTTTCGTTAATGGAAACATTACATTCTGGGAAAGGGGACGATCATACACATTGATCACAAGACTCTGCAGTTCATACAGACACAGGGGAAATTCCAAAACAACCGCCATCAGAAGTGGTCCACCTACATGCAACAATTCCATCTCAACATCAAGTATAAGACATGCATCTCAAATTGTGATGATGACTTCCTTAGTCAACCTCTTGTGGTTGCACTCACCACTGTATTCCATTCCTGTGGACATGAACCATCTGAGTGGCCCCAAATTTATCAACAAGATCCACAATTTGCCACCACCCATCATCTCTTGGGTACAGGCGCGACTGTCACCGATTTTCACATTTAGGATAGACTATTATGCCACCTGGTCCATCTCTATGTTCCTACAAGTGAGCATGCAAATATGATTTGGGAATCCCACTACATTCGGATGGAAATACATTTTTGTGTGGAGAAAATCATGGTCGTTCTTCAAAAACATTTTTATTGGCCAAAAATTCGACAGGAAGTCAACAAGTATATCAGATCTTGCATTTTTTGTGACATTTCCAAGACATCCATCAAGAATCAAGGCTTATACACCCCTCTTCCTACTCCCGAGAAGCCTTGGGAATCCATCTCAATGGATAACATGCCTGGCCTTCCGTCCACCAAGCAAGGAAATGACTGTGTATTTGTGGTCATTGATCAGTTTTTTAATATGGCCATCCTCACAGCCTACAAGAATAATAACATAGTGGCAGATACTGCCAAGCTCTTCTTTGAACGAGTGTGGGTCCACTTTGGGATACCACAAACCATCATCTCCGACCGGGACAACAAGTTCCTCAACACATTTTGGTCGAGTCTCCGGTCACTGTTGGACACCAAGATCACAAAATCCATTTCTTTCCACCCCCAAACAGAGGTCATCAATCGGATGATTGTGCACATCCTGTGCATGTACAAATCTAAGAATCCATGCACATGGGATGAGTGTCTCCCCTATATTCAACACAGTTACAACAGGGCTCCCCATAGCTCCACCGGCCATAGCCCATTTCAGCTGGGGATGGGATTCCAACCTTTGAGACCCATTGATGTTGCACTTTCTATTGCCACCACACATACAAAATCTTCCCATGATCAGTCCGCAATTGAGAAAGCCACCAGATTCATTGAGTGCATTCAGCACATCCACCAACAGGTCCAGGATATTTTTCACAAATCCAATGCTAATTGAAAGCAGCGCCATGATGAACACAGGGTACCACATCAGTTTCAAGTTGGAGACAAAGTATTGTTATATTTGCAAAAGGAGCATCTCACAGGGCCTCATCGGAAAATCTGACCACTTCACTATGGGCCTTACACTATCACCAAGGTTGTGGGTATAAATGTGTTTGAGCTCAACACTCCACCCTTCCTTGGCCTACACCTAGTGTTCAACATGGACCTCCTTCAACCATATTTTCAACCATTATTGGACACCTCAGAGATCACAAAACAACTGACACCCACAAAGCTCAACCTTGGTTGCATGGAACAAGCATCCACTGATGAGATAGTGGAAACACAGGTCAAGGTCACTCGCCAACAAAGGATCCATCTTTATCGTGGTGTCAAGGCGGGGAAACTCCTGCACGAAGGAAAGTGTCTCACCCAAGGCCAAATCCAACAGAATTTTCCTCACCTGATGGGGGAACTCAATGCAATGGATACCATTGCTTCCTAAGGGGGCAGGATTGATCCAGTTGGCTATTGGTGGCCACCCACCTATTCGAACTGGCTCCTTTTGTCGGTTTTTAGTTCAACACATTCTTATGTACTTCTTTATAATTGTGGGTTCTACACTTCCGGGGATGTTTGAATCCCTACACATCTTCTAGGTGGATATTGGTGGCCTCTCACATAATACAACTGGCTTATTTTTTATGTTTTCATGTCAACACATCTTGTTGTACTTCTAGGGCCCTTTTGGAAGCCTAAACAGTTTTTTTTTTGGCTCACCACAATCAAACTATAGACAAAGTCAAAGTTTAATGGTGTAATGTGTATTTCTCTGAAATAACTTTCCAATAGGCTATCACGCATCTAAAATGGAGGTCGTATGAAAATGTTACAACCCCGAGAAGTTGAGGTACCAGCTTACCCATAAGGGCCCACATGAATTTTGATGTTTCACCTCTTATGGTTATTTTTTTGGATGTCTAGGGTTTTGGAATTCATGATTAATATCAAAAATGCCTCAAGAGCCTCATTGTAATTCATTCTACTCAAAAGGATGCACGTAGCAGCCACATCTCTTCTCAGAGATAACTACCACCATTCGAGCAAGAGTTTCAGTTCTGCAGTTTTACATTTTCAACCTATTTCATTATTCAATAGAAGATATTGTTCACTGGATATCTGTGTTATTCTTCATATCTCCATGTTTATTGTATTCATTATGTTAATCAAATTGTTCTGCTCCTAAATCCGAATCATTGGCTTAATGGTTGGGTTTTCTAGGAAAATATTTTCGTTTACCCTCATATTTATCTCTTACCCATTTCTTTTTTTTTTAACAAGAACGATTATGTTTCATTAGGCGCGTTCTGACAAGCCAGAACCAGAAGGTTACAAATTTTACGAAGGCTGGTGACCTCTAACAGTGCTGCCAACCTTCTTGTAAAAGTCTTGGGAGACCCATCCCAT
>ML809061.1:155625-182011 GCA_009831015.1 Picea engelmannii
GAAGGATTTACAATAGTGACACAATAGGAGAAGGAAGGAGGCATTAGAGCCTATCCCCCCTTAATGACAACTTCCTAAACTCCTAACATAGATTGAAGTTTGGAAAACTTCGCTTCTGTAAGAGACTTTGTGAAAATGTCTACGACTTGATCTTCTGTAGGGAAAAAGAGCACTTCAATAACTTGATCATGAATGAGATTTCTAATGAAGTGCATGTGTAGCTCGATGTGTTTGCTACACTGATGTTGAACTAGGTCTTTGGCGAGCTTGATGGCACTCTTATTGTCACACCAAAGGCTGGTCGGATGTTGGTGCTGGAATCCAAACTCTCAAAGGATCTGTCGAAGCCATAGGGCTTCCTGACTTGCATTTACCGCTACTCAGTACTCTGCTTCTGCTGAAGAAAGTGAAATAGCCTGTTGTTTCTTATAGGCCCAAGTGGCAGGTCCTGAACCAAGGCTGAAAACATAACCTGCAGTATACTTATGATCATCAGGGTCACCGACCCAATCTAAATCAATGAAGCCAACCAATAAAGGAGTCCTCCCTGAATTGTAATGTATCTCGACCTGAACTGTACCACGAACATAGCGAAGTATCCTTTTAGCTTCTTTCCAATGGCTTTCATAGGGTGTTTGCATATATCAAGCAACAAGACCAATAGCAAAGGAAAGATCAGGATGGGTATGAGTCAAGTATAAGAGGCTACCAACTAACTGACGGTACAGGGTGGCATCAACTTTAGGAGAAGTATAGGTGGCATAAATCTTAACTCCAGGCTAGAAGGGAAAATGGGTTGGTTTACAATCATCCATGTGAAAGCGAGGAAGAAGGTCACAAGCATACTTAGACTGGGAAAGAAAAATTCCTTCATTGGTTTGTAAAACTTGGAGACCAAGGAAATAGCACAAAAATCCTAAGTCTGTCATCTCAAATTTCTTCTTAAGGTTGGTTTTCACATGGTTTAAAAGTTTTGAGTCACTACTAGTAAGGATAAGGTCATCAACATAAAGGACAAGGATTATGAAATGGCTTCCTACTTTCTTGGTATAGACATTAGGATCATAATGGCATCTAGAGAATTCAGTGGCAATAAGAAATCTATCCATTTTGGCATACCAAGCTTGGGGAGCTTGCTTGAGACCATAAAGATATTTCTTGAGGCAACAAACAAGGCTAGAGTCATTCTGGACATAGCCATGAGGTTGTTCCATGTAGATTTCTTCTTGCAAATCTCCGTGTAAGAAGGAAGATTTAACATCCATCTGATGGACCTCCCATTTATGTGAGGCAGCAAGGGCAAGAACAAGGCAGATGGAATTCATTTTTGCTACAGGGGAAAAGGTTTCATTATAGTCAATTCCTTCAAATTAGGAAAATCCTTTGGCAACTAATCAAGCCTTGTGTCTTTCAACACTTCCATCTGATGCATACTTAGTTTTGTAGACCCATTTTCATCTAACAAGGTTTCTTCCTTTTGGAAGAGGTACAAGATCCCAAGTATCGTTTGCCATTAAAGAACGATACTCTTCATTCATTGTTGTATCCCAATCTGGATGACATGAAGCTTCTGAAAATGTCTCCAGATCATGAGTTTTTGAAACTTGAGCCAAAAGAGAAGAGGCTCACTGGAACTGTGAACGTGTCCGACACTGATCTGAAGGATCACCAACAAGATCACCAGTTGCTTCTCATGTTGAACAGATGCATCTAGGAAGCGGTGGAGTTGGTGTTGGTTCAGGTTCAAAGGACTCATCTGGAGGAGGGTGAGCAGGCGGAGGTGGATTTTCATCCTCACTGTCATCATCAGAGGAAGAAACTAGATCATAAGAAGGCACAAACGTTGAAGATGGCTCGCAGGCCGAAGAAGGCGCAATCGTCGAATTAGGCTCGCAGGCCAAGAGATTTTCATCAAATTTAACATATCTTCGAATGATAATTTCATTACAATATGATTGAAGAAGTATGTAACCTTTGACATCTTCAAAATAACCAACAAATATACACTTCTCACTTTTAGGCTGCAATGCTTTCCTTTTCTCATCAAGAATGTGAGCCCATGTTATACTACCAAATACACTCTTCCTCCATCTTTATCTTACATTCTTCACATAAAATTCTGAGTGCTTTAAACCTAGATAGATAGTCTCCAAGGCAAGAAAAATCATTTGGACTCAAGGTCAGTATTTGATTTTCTAACTATTGTGCTTGAATAATATTGAGTTTACCAAACACAGATTCAATCGTGTTCAAAGCTTCTTTGGGGTCATCAATATCTTGAAGGTGGTACCTTAAATTAGGAGAGATGGAAATTCCAATTAGTCCACGTGCTTCGTCATTCCTATTATCCCACTTGGTTTTCTTATCAGCATCGGTGGGTGCTTTTGCCTTTCCTAAGGTAATCTGGTACAAGCCTTTACTTCTTAATAAATCTTCCATATGAGATTTCCATTGAAAGTAGTTGTTGTTGGTAAGAAAGACAGTACTTGTAGATGCCATATGCAGATAATGTGGATTTAAAATCTAAGACTGATGATTTGGATGGAAAGAGATCGAAAATTTATGTGGTTTTAAAAAAAAATGGCACTAAAAATTGACTTCTGATGTTAGAGTTATGCCCTTTTTAAAAAAGGCACAATCGGTAACCAAATGACCACGTGATTATGTAAGTTGCTTTATGAAGTGACCCACTTTTATAAAGAGAAGTGGGGATCAATTTTACAATAAAGTTGCTTTATAACAGAAAAGTTGCATGCAAAATAAATAACTCTAAAATAAAATTTGGCATGAAAAAAGGTAACAAAAGAGAGACTTGAACTCAAGACCTCTTACTTAATAAGGCAAGTTTTAACCAAATGATCTAGCAAAACATATTGTAATGTTCAGAAGGAGGATTGGGTTTTTTGTTGTTGTTGTTGTTGTTGACAGCCTTGGAGAGCGTGCTAAAAAAAAACTCTTTTCACACAAGGAAAAAATTTCGCTTCTCGATGACAATAAGGGTTAGATCTCAGTTAGCTTACCCGAAAGATGCACATTTTCCTATATGTTTCTGATTTACTGAGATCGCACAAGGCACGGGGAAAAGAGAATATGCAGATATAAAAGAGTACCAACATGGAAATAAATAAAACAAAACCAAAATACTACTCGCAAAAATTTATTCAAGCTTTATACCTCTGGATCTGACTGTAATGGTTGTATCTTGGGCAAACGGAAACTTTTTCAAGTGAAAAGAAAAGTGTTCCTAACTGAAAATAGTGCTCCAGATGCAATGGGATAGTCCTCTCAGCCCAAAAATGTACAAAAATGATATAAATTGGAGATGAGGCAACTCAGCTTCACGATCTCGATCTACAACAAGAGCAGGTCTTCAAACAGACTCTGATACCATGTTCGACAACATAGGTATTCCAACAAAGGACAAAAACCTTCAGTAACCACTCACATAACCAGATCAAATATCAACACACCAATGTTTTCACGTGGTAAAACCCCTACGAGGAAACATCCACAGCCCCAGCCAACGCGGCCACTTGGAGCAATTTATTAATGCAAAGAAAAAGATTACAGAGAGATTTTACAAGAGATTTTCTCACAATTGATCATCGGAAAATGACCCTCCATGCTCTTTAAATAAAGATCATGGACCAATTGGGTGTTAAGCCACGGATCAATGGTCGTTAAGATCAAGAAGAGTATGAACTGTCGAATCACTCTATGTCAGGAACATATCGTGACCCTCAGATTTCCTAACTACAAATGCATACTAATGCATACTAAAGAAACACACTAGAAAACACACTTTTACCTCATGACACAATAGACCAAGTAGATCTTACTAACTCCTAAGTGTCTAAATATCCTAACAATTTCCTTATGCATTGCTTGTCCAGTTTCTATGTTTAAACATTTTGGTACTGAGCTTTGTCCATTTGACCTCCACTCATAAACCCAATTCCACAAACATATTGATGGCTACTAGGATTATTCTCCTGCAATCTGATGGTGACTCTCAGTGCTAACATTCTTGGCGTCATTTTTGGGGAATGAGTTGAAGACATTTCTCTAGGATTGAACGACAAAGAAATTATGATTCTGAAGGTGCATCATAAATCAATACCTTGAAATTGCAGCTTGCACCTAGCGACTCCATTGTTTCAGTTGTAGCTCCCAAAGGAAGATACATGAGGTCTACTCCACATCCACCTCTAGCAACACCTGAAGCTGACCCAGAGAATATTATCAAGAAAGGAAATACCTCTCAAGAAAGACTTTCGATTGTTGTACCAGGTGATTCTAGTAATTTACATGATTATTCTTTTAAAACTTCAGTAGCTATATCCAATTCTCCTTTTATACCATCTACTGGAGTTTCCAGAAGTTTAGATTTTGAAATATTTTATGTTGAACTCCCCCCTTCTAGTATTCATTTATAAGGAAAAAGTTTTGAAACCCTTGTTTCCCCTATTATTGTAAAGTGGTTTAGACCCAAGAGCTTAGAATATTTTCCCACTTTGGGTTTTCCTACTCCTCCTCCTATCAAAATTGTTGTATCTAAAGAGGGGGGAAATTATTTCCCTTGAACCCCATACCATTCTCCTCCAACACTCAAATGTTTCCCCTTTCCCCTAGAAACACAACTGCATTCCTACCTATCCAAACTCCATCTCCCCCTTGTTCTCCTACAGTTCACATCCAAATGGCAGGTGCTAATCTTCCTAGAAACATGATGGATGCCATAGTGGCTGCTAGATATTCCCCCCTTGTTTTATCTCAGCCTATGAATCCTCTCCTTGTTGGAGACTACCTTAAGTATATGCCCAAGTTCACAGGGGAGGAAGACATAACTGCAAAACAACACCTTTCAGATTTGATAATTATGCAGATAATCTTAGCATTGAAAATGAAGATGTGTGGATGTGATTTTTTGTATAGAGCCTTGATGGTGAGGCTAGGAAATGGTTTAGGGGTTTGACCCCTGGACATATTGTTTGGATTGAAGATCTGGATGATTCATTCCTAAGGCATTGGGGGGATAAAAAATATTTTCTTTATTATATCACATAATTTGGGTCACTTAAGAGGAAAGAGGAGGAATCTGTTTCAGACTTCTCAAAATGATTTAATAAGATTACAATAATATTTCCACTGAAACAAATCCTACAAAAACCTCTGCCAAGATTACTTATGCCAGCGCTTTTGACGCTGAGTTTTTCCTCCTATTGAGAGAAAGAAGAGTTATCTCTTTAGCTCATATGGAAGATGCAGCCCTTGAAGTAGAGTCTAATATATTGATGGCTGAAAAAATTAGAAGTAAGTCTGATAGAGACAAAAGAAAAGGTAGGGTTGAAGCTTCAACCTTTGATTCCTCTATTGCTTACCCTCAAGTGGATGAGTTGCAAAAACTGGTAAAATCACTTTCTGCAGAAATGGAGAAATTGAAATTTGAAGGAAAGAAGGGCTATAGGAACCCCCAGAAGGCTAATAATAGGGGTAATTTCAGAAGACCCAGTAATGCCCCTCAGATCATCCAAAGAGATCAAAGAAATAGGGATAGGGATGATCAAAAAATTCAATCCCCTCTCCAAAATAACATGGTTGTTGATGAAGAAGGAGAGGAAGAAGATGTTGATCCTAAAATCCATTGTCTTGGTGACACCTCTTCGTCTCCTCATTTAACCCAATCTGCATATGAAGAGTCTCTTGATAGCCAACTAAATGAGTTGAGGAAAGAGGAAAGGACCAGTGGCAATCCAAATATATACAACCTAAGGTCCAATAAGAAAGAGGGAAAGCCTGACATTCCTGATAAGCCTACTAGAACAGAGAATCCTGCTAAGGGTGTGGTAGCTAGCAGCAAAGAAAAAGAGGCACAAAACCCCCAGATAACGGTTAAGATCACTACCCCAGAAGTTAAGGAGATTTTGAAGCCTCCCTCCTCTTCAAATATTTGAGAATGAGATTCAAAAGATTAAAATCCTTGTACCTTTTTTGGAGCTAGTTAAGAATGAGGATTTCAAAAGGTACCTTTCCAAAATCCTGCAGCCTGAACCTTCATCTTATCCCAGAGATTTAGTCAACCTCCAAGATGAAAAACTAGTTGTCATACTAGGACCTTTGGTAGATAATATGGATGACTCCTCCCCTCCTTTCTATACATCATTGAACATTCATGATAAAGTGTTGCACAATTGTTTGATGGATTTAGGGGAATCTCATTATCTCATGCCTAAGACTGTCATGGATAATCTTGGGTTGGAGGTTAAAAAACCTACCATGACCTATACTCATTTGATTCCAGGAAAGTGAAGTTTCTTGGGGTTATTAAAGACCTGGTTGTCTCCTTGTTCCAATTGCCAATGAAAAGTGTGGTCATGGATATTGTGGTGGTCGATGTCCCCCCTAAGTTTGGAATGTTATTGTCCATATCTTGGATCAAAAGACTAGGGGGGAATTTTCAAGTGGATCTTTCATATGCCACCATTCCTATGTTTGGGGGGGAACATAGAAGGCTTTATAGAGAAGCATAACTTGCTTACATTATTATTGATGAAGCAAATCCTACCAACCACCTTATTTTTGTAGTTGACATTGATTTAGGAACCAATATGTTATAGCTCGTTGATGCTCCTCAAACACCTATTGAAATAAGAAAGCAATCTATCACCTCTTGTGAATATCCTTCTCCCAATACCTTTGTTTAAAAGATATTTTTTTATGGAGCCTCTTCTAGGGAGAGTGTCGGTGATGGAGTAGTCTTTATTTCCCCTACCCAAGAGACCATATCTCTCTCTTACAAGCTTGAATTTGAAACAATAAACAATGTGGCAGAATATGAGGATCTTGTTTTGGGTTTGAGAGCTGCTAAAGACATGAAGATTGAAGAGATACCAATGTTTGGAGATGCTGAGTTAATTGTTCATCAAGTCAAAAATATGTATCAACCTAATCACAACATATTGAGGGCCTACATAAATGAAGTCTGGGATATTTTTGATAGCTTCTTCTTGGATTTTAATATCTCATTTGTTCCAAGAGAGGAGAACACTATGGCAGATTCCTTGGTTGTCTCAGCAAGTAAGTTCAAGGTTCCTTTTCCCACAAAACTCAAGTATGATGTGGAAGTAAAGTATAGACCCTCTATTCCTAACAATGTCAAACATTAGAAGTTTTTTTAGGATGATCTTGAGATAAAAATATTTCTTGAGACTATGGATGATTTTTTTTCTTTACATATTGATCAAGATCAAGATACTAAAGAAATCCCCCATGATGATATTTTTCTGAATAAAATTGTTGACCATCATATTGTTCGGTTACCCAATAACCATATTCCAAAAGGAATTGTCCCTTTGGAGAGGTTTTTTGAGAGGAATGATGTGGCTGTAAATATTAAAAGTTCAACTGAAAATGCTAATGCGACTGAATGCAATTTAGGAACATAAGAGGATCCAAAGTATGTTAAATTGTCTAGCAGTTTGCCAAAGGAACAAAGGGATGAGTATGTCAATATTTGAAAGAGTTTTCTTATGTGTTTTCCTAGAAATATGAAGATTTAAGGATATATGACACCAACATCATCGAACATAAGATTCCTTTGAAAGAGGAGACCAAGCCTTTTACGTAGAAACTAAGACAAATAAATCCCATGTTGTTGCCTATTATGGAAAAAGAAGTGAAAAAACTGTTGGATGCCTAGATCATCATTCCTTTAAGATATTCAGAATGGGTGGCTAACTTGGTGCCTATGAGGAAAAAAAATGGGGAAATCAGGTTATGAGTTGATTTCAAGAATTTGAATAGGATCTCCAAAAAAGATAAATACCCCTTGCCAAAGATAGAGCACATTTTGTAGAGAGTGACTGGTTCATCTAGGATGTCTATGATTGATGGCTTCTCTGGCTACAATCAGATATTTGTCCTGCCTGAAGATAGAGAAAAGACAACCTTCACTACTCCTTGGGGCACATTCATGTATGATAAAATTCCCTTTGGATTGATGAATGTAGGAGCAACCTTCCAGGGAGCCATGGACATTGCCTTTATCAGAGAGAAAGAAACATTTGCAGTCATCTATCTAGATGGCATTACAGTGTTCTCAAAATATTACAAAGAGCATTGTCATCATTTCAAGAAGGTCTTCCTGAAGTGCAGAAGGTTTGGTCTCTCTCTCAATCCTAAAAAATATTTGTTTTCTATGAAGGAAGGTAAGTTATTAGGGCACATTGTGTCAGCAAAAGGGGTAAGAATTGATTCAAGCAGAGTAGAGGCCATCTAGACCTTATCTTTTCCTAGATCTAAGAAGGAAGTTTAGTATTTCTTGGGTAAGATCAATTTTCTAAGAAGGTTCATCTCTAACTTTGCTAAATTAGTGAAGTACATTACAACCATGCTCATAAAGGGAAATGAAGTGAAATGGACTTTTGAGGCTCAAGAATATTTTGATCAGATAAAAAGGGCTTTGATTGAAGCACCTGTGCTCATCAACCCTGACTATTCTAAGAAATTTATGATATTTTCCTTTGCCTCATTTAACACATTGGTTTTTGTTTTGCTACAGAAAAATATAGAGGGGTTAGAACAACCTATTTCCTTTTTCAGCAAAGCATTGAGGGATGCATAAATGAGATATGATATCATGGAGAAGCAGGCATATGCTTTGGTCAAACCCCTCAAGTCTTTCAGAATATATGTTATGCATTCAAAGATTGTTGCAAATGTCCCTTCAACCTCAATAAAAGAGATATTGATCCAACCCGGCATAGATAGGAAGAGAAGCAAATGGATTGCTAAAATTTTGGAATTTGACCTTGAAATGAAACCCACTAAATTGGTGAA
The DNA here is from genome assembly GCA_009831015.1 of Picea engelmannii. Classification (NCBI taxonomy): domain Eukaryota; kingdom Viridiplantae; phylum Streptophyta; class Pinopsida; order Pinales; family Pinaceae; genus Picea; species Picea engelmannii. Next base: position 164,464 of record ML809061.1, read on the forward strand.
AGGCCAAGGTTTAGACAGGTTGTTGGTTGAATCAAATTGCAAAGTTTTGGGGGTTAATTTCATGAACATAAACTCAGAAAATCAATAAGATAATATTGTTGATAGAGGCTCTCATGTTAGCCCCAACTTGGCAAAATGCACTTGGTATAAGGACATCATATATTTTCTACGGAAGTTGTGGCCTCCTGATGGCTTGGACAAGAAAAAGGTGAGAGATTTGAAACTCAAAGAAATCAAATATTGTCTCATTGATCAAATTTTATATTGGAAAGATCCTCTTGGAGTTATTTTGATATGTCTAGATCCACAAGAGGCCCAAAGGGCCATAGCTGAATTTCATGACAGCTTATGTGAGGGCCATCATTTTTGGAGGACCACAACTTATAAGATCCTCATAGTTGGGTATTTCTGGCCTAGCCTTTTTATTGATGTATGTTCAAAGATTAGAGCTTGTGGCAAATGCCAAAAGTTTTCTGGAAAGAAGTAGCTCAAATCTTTGCCTTTGAAACCTGTGGTGGTTTCTGGACCTTTTCAACAGTAGGGTCTTGACTTCATTGGAGAAATCCACCCAGCCTCAAGTGGTCAACACAAGTGGATTTTATTGCCACTGATTATTTCACCAAGTGTATAGAAGACATTCCTACAAGAAGTTCCTCCCACAAGGTAATCATTAGATTTCTTGAGGATATCATGTCCAGATTTGGTTGTCCAATCAGGATTGTTACAAACAATGTTTCCTCCTTCAAAGTTGAACCATTGATCAAGTTCTATGAACGATACGGTATTGCATTAATCCATTCTATTCCTTACTACCCCCAAGGAAATGGTTTGGCAGAGTCTAACAAGAGCCTCATAAATACCATCAAGAAATTGTTAGAAGACAATAAGAAAGCATGGGACTCAAAGCTGAAATTTGCATTATGGGATGACAAAGTTACAACAAAGAGGTCACTTGGCATTTCCCCTTTTCAGCTTGTGTATGGGATTGAGGCAATTTTTCCTACTCGTCTTGCCCTGCCCAAGGCAAAATTCCTCTAGGACTACTAAGGAGAACTTGATGACATGGTCAGGAGGATACAAAAGTTGGTAGAAGTATAGTAGGATAGGGAGAAGCTACTTGATAAATCTAAGGACCATCAACAGAAGATAAAACGAGCCTTTGACAAGAAGATTAGCAAGGAATATTTTCAGCTGGGTGATCTAGTGCTCAAGTGGGATGCACCCAAGAAAGACAAAGGAAAACATGGTAAATTTGAAGCCTTATGGATTGGTCCTTTCAATATTTCTAAGGTTTTTTCAAATAAGACCTATAAATTGCAGAACTTGGAGGGTTCTGAATTTTTTGGTGGCCCTATCAATGGGCACTTTCTAAAAAAATATTTTGTTTGAGCCATGATTGGCTTTCCATCCATTGTAAATACCACTTTCTCCTTTGATTTTTGTTTAAATAAGTGACTCCATGACCCAAAAGATAAGGCACAGAAACTGCTTGTTCTTGGCAGCTCACAGGGAGCATGCCACCCCCTATGGATTTGATGTTATCACATGAATTTGTTCAGGGCCACAGGTGACAGCCATGAGCACAGGAAAACAGGCGGGTGCAGTTTTCCACAACGGAGATTCCATGTGCATTTTGATTTAGTGCCATCTCTAAATGCGGTTGGAAAGATTCTATAGTTGGCAGGTGGATAAATCTTTGGCAGGGGGCACTAAAATAGCAGGCGCGCCCAGATCGCATATTGTGATTGGATCAAGGACCACAAATCATTTTGGCGCCACAAGCTGCGCGAGTGTTAAAATCCAAAGGTGGGCCGAAATCCAAACTGCAGTATTGTGGGGAGGCTACGTGGCGGAAGATGGTGCATTTCGGGCCCGAAAGCAATGTGGGTGCAAACCACTTTTGACGGCCCCAAAATCACATGCGTGTATAATGTCGTATCCAACAAAAACACATGGTTTTTCACTAGTTTTCCAGTCGTGCTCCGATCCCGAGGAGGATTTAGTTAATGAACCATGACTGGTATTTGAAACCTCAGTTCAATCTATAAATAGAAACCATGGAGGCTATGGATGACGAGACAAAACTGTTAGCCCGAGATACCACGATAGACGGTTTCTTCTTGCAGGCACATACTAATTTGAGCTTGCGTCTAATAGGAGGAAACACACACAATTTGACAGAAGGATGCACAGACAAAAATCCTTGGATGGGATGGCCATATGAATCTCCTAGCGATTGTTCACTGATATGAGTATAAATAGATTAGTTAAAGATTTTCTTATGGTCATCGAATGGTTGAGAAGAGCTCCCTATTTTGTAATATTTTGATACCAGAGATGTTCTCTGGTTATATATGAGACCTGAGACTTTCTCAGTAATAGAAGTCAGCTTCTTTCATCATCTTGTTTACTATTGTGTTGAAACACTCGTGCATGGATGATCCAGACGAGTTGTTGTAGTTGTATTGTAATGGAGGTTTGATTATAATGTTGTTGTGACTTGTTTCAATATTCTCTTTCGTTGTCTTGTTTCCTCTTATGTTGAAATGCTCATGCATGGATGATCCAGATGATTTATTGTAGTTGTATTGTAATGGAGGTTTGATTATAATATCGTTGTGATATATTTCAGTATCTTAAACTTGAGTTCAAGAGTGCTCTTGTGCCTGATTTTTTTTCACCAAGTTGCTTGAAGGTTAGATGCTCATGGCAGACTTGTCCACCTTTCTCACTAATTCTTCCTTCTTCTCACCTTTAGGCTTCAATCACTAACTGAATTTAATGAGGACCTCGTTTCCTTATGCATTGCTTGTCTAGTTTATGTGTTAAAACATTCTTGTACTTTGCTTTGTCCATTTGACCTCCACTCATAAAACAACTTCCAAAAACATATTGATGGGTATTGGGCTTATCCTCTTGCAATATGAGGGTGAATTTCAGTGCCAACAATAATCACCCTGATTACCATCATGGAATCTCCACAAATTGTTAGCCTTCAAATCCTAATCAACATAGCCATTATGATGCCTTCGAAGAGGGCATAATCCTCTGCCTCATTATTTGTCATAGATCCTACACCCCATGCACAATTGGTTATGATATGTCCTCTGGGATTACAAATTATCCCCCCCACACTTGTCTCCCCTGGGTTAATTCAATATGCACCATCAAAGAAGAGAATGTTGGATTTTTGGTGAGCTTACCATTCCCTGAATGCTTCATCTGAGATTCTTAAGGCCCGTTTTGGAAAAACGATTATAGTTTTAGCAGTAGTAGATAGAGTATTTTCCAGTTGAAATAATTTCATCTAGTTTTATTCGTGCATATCCATATTTTTCCACTTCCATTGAACCCAAATATTCATATACTCCAAGAGAAGGGCGCAAGCTCTCATCTTGACTTGTTTTGTACTATTGGTATCCCCATTAACGATTTACTTATTGCAAGCTATCCATATGCTCCAAAAAATGTATTTAGGAAGTGTGTTCCAAATTTGCTTGAAGACGAATTTGTTCTTGAAACTTACGAGATAGTGAGTCCCCCAGTGATTAAAAAATTCAGAGTAGGACAGAGGCCAAGATAACCTTTTATTAATAGGACACAAAAATTTCCTCGAGACTTCCTTCACATAAAAACACGCAATGAACATATGTTGTCTGCTTTCTTCATCATTTTGGCATAAAACATATCACGAGGGACCACTTATACCTCTTTTTTTTTTTATATTTTCGGAGGTAAGAATTTTATTATGCACTAAAAGCCAACAAAAAAAGTTTATTTTTGGCATATCTTCTAAGTGCCATATTGATTTCCACATGCTGGAATGTGGTTGATGGTGTGGTGTCTATGAAAGAAACATGTATCCCTTATCGATTGAGTACAAGGAGTTACCCCAACCACCAGAATCACTAATTATTTGATCGCGTGGAGCGCATCCTTGCAGAGACGACAGGAAAGAGTTGAGTAGAAAAGAGAGATGTGTTATAGGAGTGATAGATTTTTGGAAATTCCAGATATCATTAGAGGTCCATAATGATAGTTTGAAGAGAGAAAGGAAACCATGTTTTGCCATCCAGGCACGAAGAGGGTGGAGAGGCTTGATCTGAGCAAGGTGGTATGATTCCAGAATTTGATCATCTCAAGGGTTTATTCTTCACCCATTTCTAGGAATCCAATTTAATTTAGCACAAATGAGTGTCCTAGTAGCAAGGATAAACTTAAATATGGGTGACCCTATATCTACTTTTGGATGAAGATCGACACACCTGAGCCTATTTCCCGTGAAATATTTCTTCCAAATTGCTTTCTTCCACCATGTGAGATTCCCTATGATTAGTATCCAAGGTAATTTACCCCCCATGGCTATATTCATAAGAGTTTGTTCCCTAATCCCCAACCCTCCATGATTCTTATCACTTGTAACTTGGTTCCAATTGACAAGATGGAATTTTGTTTGAGTCGATTTTCCTCCCTTCCATAAGAATGATCTTATTTTCATTATGATTTGATTGGATGTGAATTTTGGAGCTAAGAGTGATGAACATTGATAGATGGGGAGGGTTGAGAGGACAACTTTAATTAGAATGATTCTCAATGTTGGTTTTAACCTTTGTAAACCCCAATGAGTTAATTTTCTGTTCATTTTCTCAATAATTTGTTGCTAGACCTACAAATAAGAGGATTTGAGGGAGATAGAGATCCCCAAATATTTGAAAGAAGTCCAATATTCAACAAGGGTAAACTAGAAGACATGAGATAGGGCCCACATAACCTGAGGAGAAGTGTTCCATCCAAAAACTTGGCATTTCATGTTGTTTACATCTCCTTTGTGAGCATCAAGGAAGGACTCCAGGGTGGATTTCATTCTTGAAGCAATTATTTCAAAGGCACCACCCAGAAGTAAAGTGTCATTGGTGAATTGTGAATGATTCATAATTTTTACTCCTTGGGCAATTTGTAGTCCACAAATATTTCCATTCTCTCTTTCTTGTTCAAGTTTTCTAATGAGTGCTTCAACCACAATGATGAAGAATAAAGGATAAAGGGGGCATCCTTGATGAAGACCTATGTTGGCTTGAAATAAATTGGTTGTTCTACCATTCACCAAAGGGGAGATCCAAGGGTTGTTTATGCAAGCCGCTATCCATCTTATGGAATTGGTATTGAAACCAAACCGCTCCATCACCTGAAAAAGGAAAGCATCTCTAACATGAGCAAATCCATTATCCATGTATAATTTTACAACCATAATTTTACCTTTGGCCTAAATGGTTGAATGAATCGCTTCCTGGACAAGAACTGTATTATCCACAATTTTTTTATCTTGCTTGAAGCCCCCTTGGTTAGGGGAAATTATCTTGGGAAGAATTTTTTTTCAGATGGGAGGCTATGATTTTAGTGAGGATCTTATATGAGGAGTTTCACAATAATATTGGTTGGAATATAAAGAAGGAGGTGGGATTTGATTCTTTGGGGATCAAAGAAAGGAAGGAGGATTTTGTGTTCTCCCCAAGTCTTAGGGAATGATGAGCATATCGAAGCATCCTCTTTAGATCAGATTTTATGAGCTCCCAGAAGAAGCGATAGAAAGAGATGGAAAAGTTGTTTGGGCCAGGAGCTTTGTCTGGCTCAAGGCTCCAAATGGTTATGAGAATTTATCCTTTAGAAATAGGTCGAGTAAGATCCAAATTCTCCTCTCTTGTAACCAGAAATGGGATATGTTCAAGCATAGAGTATATATTTGAGTGGTTTTGTTCCTCTCTTTGGGTATATAATTCAACAAAGTGATTCCGGGCAACCAATTTGATATCTTCAAAATCTGTCATAGTGGTCCCATCTCCCAAAGTGATTTTCATCACATTGTTTTTGGACTGCCTATATTTGGCTTGATTGTGAAAACATTTGGTGTTTTTATCCCCAACCTTGAGCCAAATACTACGAGATTTGAGCCTACAATATTCCTCTTCTCTCCTTAAAGCATTTTGATACTAACATTATAGTTCCAACTCTTCTTTTTGAAGCTAAAATATTATTTTGTGATCTTGTAACGTCTTTTGTAACTCATCCAGCGTACCTTTGATTCATTTTTTCTCATCTACTGGAGAAATAAGGGGATTTTTAGTCCACCTTTTGAACACTTTCTTTACCATAATAAGTTTATTCTCCCATATGAACATTGGTGTGCCAGGTATCTAGGTTTCCTAGTTAGTTTTCAAAAGGTCCACCACTTCTTGATGTAGAAGCCATAAAGGGTTAAATTAGAAGGGAAGAGGACCATAGTTAGGGAGAGATTGGAGGTGAAGAGAGATGGGATCATTATCAAATATGGGCAAGGGGAGAATACAATATTTGTTGGTTGCATTATGAAGGAGGAAATTGTTGTGAACTAAAAAGCGGTCCAATCTTGCCACTATGTGCCTTGGTCTAGCTCACATGTTAGTCCAATTGAACTTTCCTCTGTGCAGAGGAATGCCCAATAAGCCCCAATCCATGATAAGTTCTTTTATATTATCTCAAAAGGGGTCTCTTCCAAATATCCCCCCTCTTTTCTCTGCATTGTTCCTGATGATGTTAATTTCTCCAACGATAATGTAGTTTTTGGAATAATCTGAGTTTCTCAAGTTTAACAAAGTTCTCCAACACTCATATTTCTCTAAAGGGTTAATCAAAATATATACATTGAATATTTCAAAGAGATTGTTTCTTTGCCTATGTTTGAACTTGGTAAAAATACAGTGATGATTTTTGAAATGATGTTCCATACTTACCTCATGACCATTCTAGAAAGTACATATCCCACTAGAGGCTCCTCTGGCATCTTCAGTAATGGTTTCACTGGAGCATCATATGAGGAGTATGCAAGGATTTTCAAATGTAAACAAGTCCTTGACAACCATGGTCTTAGGGGCACTTTCTAAACCCATATAATTCCAGGAGACCGGGATCATTATTTCAACATATTGGAGTGGGAACTCCCTTTACTTTCTGCAACTCCACTTTGATGCTTGATGTGTTTTGTACCTCCACCAATCATATTTGGAAAGGTTTGTTGAAATCCCATGAGAATATATTTATTGGCTTGTTCTTCCCTGACAACTCATGTTTCCTTCCTCCTTGATCTTCATGGTAAGTTTTCTTTAGAAGCTTTGTTTTCCTACCCTTCTTCTCCTATGCTCTATGTTTCCAAGTTATATCGGGCATCTAAAAAGGAAACTTCGACATCTTTGAAGGATTCCAAGTCTTCTAGTCTAGGGTATTTCAATTCATTCCCTTCTTTCACCAAGATTTCAAAGGAAACTCGTTTATCCTCCCTTTGATTCAAGCTTGTCGATTTCTTCACTTGAGGCCGAGGGACCTCTTGGAATGAAGGTGGATCCTTTCTAGAAACCTCAATACTTCTATGGGTTGGAATTAACTCCACCTTAGAGTCCACCAACTGAGACAAGGATTCGAATATGTTATGAGTAGAAGAAGGAACAATTTTTCTAAGGTTTTCGGTGGATTTGGAGGGTGATTTCGGACCTGCATTTGAGGGGTTCGTTGATGAGGAAAAAACCATGTTCCCACCATGAAATTTTTTGCGAGAGACCTCTTTCCATTGATCCTGTTTCTCAGGTCCTATTGAGGTTAAGTCCACTTTTTTACAATTCCTCACAAAGTGCTTGTATTCATGGTAGATATTGTGTTTGTAGGGTAACTATTCATAATCAAATTGTTGCACATGTTGTCAATTATCTAAGGTGATAACCACTACTTCAAGAATTTGTTTCTCAATATCAACCTCGACACAAATCCTTTCACAGGGGAATATGTTCTCTTTAGGTCCTACTCGATAGACATACCAACCAATAGAGTTTCCAATACACTAGAGTTCGTCATCACTCCAATAGTGAAGAGGAAGATCCAGAAGCTTAACCCACACCGAAATAATTGAGGGCACATCATTTTCAGGGCTGAAGTTGGGTTTCCATTTGTTCAAATACATTTCTCTTGCTCCTAGAAAATATGGTTCACTACGGAATATAAAATCCATGTCTTCTTTGAATTGAAACAGGAATGTTAAAAACCCTCTTCCATAGAAAAATGGCTTAGTGATCCTCTGATAAAGGGCTTCTAGTTTATCTCAAGCCATGAAACTCATGTCTTTGGATATGGATAGATACCCGTAAATTTTTTGATCAAGCCCCAATCGGCCAAAGATAAATCCTTTCTCCTAGAAGAACAGGGCGAGACAGAGACTTTGGGAATTTCCTCTATCTTCTTCATGAATTGGGAGGGTTTGGATTTCATAGATTTAACAAATTCCACTACCATATCGTGGAATCCCTGAGCATCATCTTTTGGAGTGGGAAGAGGCCCCCTCCCAATGTCATCCTCCATTTCAAATGTACAAGATCTAGGGTTTCAAGCATGTACATAATGTGCACGATTCCCACTATGTTTAACCTGATTTTGCAATGTTACTGATTGATATATTTTTTTGTAAGAAATTTCTATTCACATTAGTAACATGTAGAAAAGTATTACAATAATTTTTTTTGTGTGCTACCAAAAATAGGAAACTAGGCCACATAGATATCAGAGTTTGCATGTCTTTAGAACTATACATCTGCTAGAATTTCAGGACCTTCAAAAAATTAGAAACATAACCAAAATTCATACAAAACGATAGCAAAGAATCACCATAACACACAGTTATAGAGAAAGACACAATGAAGCCACTCCTACAACAATAAACCATAACAAGGAACTTATCAGTTGAGGCTTAAGGAGCTTGATGGCCTGGAACTCTATGAATCCTAGGTAACCTTGTTGCATAATGGTTCCTCATATTCTTCCAATATGGCTGGGTTGACGGAAGTGCCATGGTAACTCTTAGCTCCAAACTTGCCTTCATTTTTCTTGCCATCAACTTCAATTTGAATTCCAAATACCATCTTACATACCACTTCAAACATGGCTTAAAAAATAATGAATTTGTTAGCGTCAGAAGTCACTCCTGGATTACGGTAGAAGAAGAGCCCAACGCCCATCAGTTTTATGTCACAAATAAGTTAATGGGGGTGGTCGGATGGATAGAGACTCGGGAAAGTATCGCTTTAACTCAGAAAACCGAGCCTGGTATGTAAAAACAAAAGAGGTGTTGATCTAACTTTCGTCAATGGGTTGATTATAAAATGAGCAGATGGAAGACTTGGTAGGAGGAGTGAACAAGACTTCTTTGGGAATCAAACCTTTCGGCAGCTTGAGGAGGAAAAACACAGAAAACAAGATCCTCTTGGTTCAGAGTTTCAGGGGAAATGAAAAGTGACTTGATTGGATCTTACAATTCCAAGTCATTAGCGTTGAGAAAATACAAGAACTAATTAGAAACAATGCAACTATTATAGTTATCCAACCTACATCATCCTATAACAGTGCAACTCGACTGGATCCTCCAATTCCGAGCGGTTCTAACATAGTGTTAACAGAGAGATGGAAAGAGGTTGACATCCATTAGACAAGAAGCCTCAAGTGCCAATACATAACCAGAGCAACTAGTGCTTCATCAAAACTTTACAATCGGGAGCCTAGCTCAACCATCGACCCTTTAGAAAATGGAAAACTTGCCTACATATACTCAAAGCAAAACAACAATAGCAAAAACAAGATACTGCATTAAAAACATTGCGTCTGCATGTCTACTAGCAGTCTGCGCATGCAGTCTCTGAATGATTGTGCACTTATGATAGACACAATTAGACTCTTGACAGCCCTACGAATGAATTGGCATGCCTTTAATCCTTTGCCTAACTTTCCATTTACAGTGGAAACGATGTCTAACCACCACCAACAACTTCAATAACTACTTCCTTGGGATCGGGAACAACCCTGGTCAATTCTACCTTTTGGGACATGGAGGTCTTCTCACGGTGCCACCTGGATCGGTTGAATGACCTAATGGATAAGGCATGGAAGTCGGTGTGAAGACTGGGGCACATGATTGGAAGTGGTAGATGAGTGGTGACCAGGCAGGGATGAGGGGAAACAGTGAGTAAGGAGGTGACGAGGACAAGATTGATCAAGGGATGATGCATCACTTATGGCAGAACAACGTAGAAGGGAGTAGGACAGATGTCGAAGGATGAGGAGGAGTGAAAGGAAGTGGGCCATGCCGCACGGACAAGTGGAGAACAGATGTCATGGGAGAAGACAACATAGGAGGCAACACGATAGGAGGGGACCCCATGACAATATCACTCCATTCCGGACCCCCCCCCCCCCTTATTAATGGTAGAATGGCAAGGGGGTCCAGAATCGCTTGAGTGTCATTCATATAGGCACCCCAATCTTGATCGTTGAGAGATGCATGCCCAATTCCAGACCCCCCACCTCCATTAAAGGTAGAACGAAGAGGGGGCTCTAGAATGAAACTTCGGCTGCAGATCTTGGCAGGCAGATCTTGACCGTCCAAATTTGCCTGCCCGTTAAAATAACGCACCAGCCCTTTGAAACTTTGGGATAAATGGGTTTTCCAAACCTCTCTTTTCGCCCAAGGGGATGCTTCTTTTAGGAAAATACCCCATACATGATTATGTGCTAACAGAACCTATCTAGCAACTCTTCATATTTGGCTCCTTATTTCTCCAACACTTGAGCAATAAGGGTCGTTTGTGAGCCAGTAATGCTTAGTTGATTCAAATACCTTGGTGTTTTTTCTCTTGGAAAAATCAGAGTTATAAAACCAAACCTCAAAATCCCTCACAATTTTCTCATTCTCTATCAATTTCCCATCCTCCCAAACTACCTCTTCCAAGACTCTCATTTCCTCTTTCATTGTAGTAGAGAATTGTACATGGTGATTCCTCTAAGCTCGTATGGAATCCCTTTCGACTCTGATTGCAGGCAAGTCTAAGGATTCATTTTTGGCATGTGTAGGTGGCTTACACCAACACCCCCTTCATTTCCTCGAGCTAGTTCTATGGCCCTCCATGTTAGAACCCTGTTATCGCACAATCTGTAGATTGGAAAAATCCCAACCCAATCCACAGGAGTGTGACAATTATGGGAGTATCTACCCACTATCACCCTAGATAGACACTCCCCTCGCTTTAGTGATGATAAGTCACCAAAAGGGGGGAATCTCGGTACCCTGGGGGGATTGAGTTGGAAAGACAAGTGAAGCCCCTATAGGTAAATTTTGAATATGAAGGATGGCTTGATGAGGAGTCCTGCAGAAGGGTAAATGATTTCCAATTGTTGTGTACTTGCAAAACAATGGTATCCCTGCCCGGAACAAGACAAATGATGATCAAACAAGCCTTTAACCAATGGGGGTGCAGAAAGAAACCTTTTTGTCCCAAATTGAAGCAGTATATAATTATATAAATCAACAATAAAGAATTACCAACATCTGGAAATTGAACCACTAAAATCAAGTGTAAGATGATGGAAACTAAGATAGAAATAACAAGTTAAACTTCCACTAAAAAGAGCAAGACTTTAGATGGTTTTTAGGGTTGTTTATTAAGTGTTATCAACAAGTATTATAACAGCCAAGTGGCTGTAGCAAAATAATTCTACAACCGCTAAATATTACCACAAAAATAGACAAGAAACTGTGCAAATGATAGCTAATAATCAATGTAACCATAATCCAAGTTCATAGAAAATTTTCAGCAGTAGATAAGTGAGTAATAGATGAAAGAAGATGAGTGTTGATGCACCCCTAATGGCTATAGCTTTATTTTATAACAAAAACAATAATTAATAGGCTAATCTAGATTCCCTTATGGCACAAAGATGCCTTAAGAATGCAAAATTGATTCTAACTTGAACAATTGCAAAATATCTATTTTTCACATATTCCAATGCAAATTAGACTAGTGCCTTTATATTTTTGGTTATGGGGTCTCTTGTTTCAAAAACTAGTTGTGTTAACTCCCTAGGGGTGTAAGCCTTTTTACTCCCCAAGGAAAACAAAACTAGCAAGGTAAATCTAGGAGGGTGTAAGATTTTTTACTCCCCCTGGCAACCTTGTTAAGTAGCTTCTCCAAGACAAATAATGGAACTTAGTGGAGAGTGTATGCCTTTATACTCCTCCAAGGGTTTAGACAATAATAACCTTGAAACAATAAGAAACACTTACAATATGCATAAATTCCTTACCAATTCCAAGAAATAACAAGATTAAACCCTCTTTACCAAGAATTTTCCACCACAAAGAAAGAGAAAGAATCCAAGAGAAATATAACACCACTTCCTTCCAAAGGACAAGTAACTAGCATCCAAAATAGCATAAGAGAGAGTGTGTGTGTGAATTGCCTAAGTAGGGAAAAAAATTCATCTCAACACCTATGTAATTCTCAAGTGTGTTAGGTCTAAAATGAAAGTGATAAGGTCTCTATTTATACATGGCCTTGTAAAAACAATTTATCCACTTAACTTAGGGTAAAACACAAATTAGGGAGGTTGACCTCCTAATTTCCCCCTTTACAAATTACAATTCAATTTTACAAAATAAGTAAGCCCTAAAAGATTATGTCATTCCCTCTAGGGGTGACATTTTGGCATGGTGAGAAAGTCATTGAGTTGTTTGAGGGTGTTGTTGGGCTTCCAATGGCCTGGTATTCATGTGCAATGGATTCCTTCCATCAAGACACACCAAGTCATCATCAAATCAACCAACACCACAAAAACCTAACCCTCCAAGTGTGATGTCATGCCCCAGAAGAGAGAGATAAGGCCTCCAAAGGCAAGCGTTGGGGCTGTGAAGGCTAGCAAGTCACCTCCAAAGGACACTCAAGTGCCTCCAAAGGTGATTTCCCTCATCCAAATTGTCCAAGGAGAGGGGACACATCATCCAACTTGTGGGCTCCCTTCCCCATTTGAATGTCCAAGTGACCTTGTGCCTCTACGATCAATCTTTCATTTGTCAAGGACCTACAAAGACAAGAAAGTATGCCCTCCAAGGGTCCACAAGTCACAATATCATGCCATGTAATCCATATCTAATAAAAGAACCACATGAAAATGTGCACTAAATCCCCCCTTTTCAAAATAAACATATGCTCAAAGATCTTATAAAATTTTCCAAATTTAAATATGGGAGGGGAGTCATAGTGCCCTATTAGGTGGACCATTTCCTAGGTCAAGGAGTGTTTCCCAAAGTGTAATCCCTTCTAAGTCATGTAGTGGGTATGATGTGGATGGGGTTATACTTCTAAGAATGGGACTTCATGAATTACAAGGGTTCATATTGTCTCATTTTATGGGTGCCTTTGTAGAGGGTGTGTTGCCCTTCGTCCACGATGCAACATTTTTTCAAGCCCATTTGTAATTTAATTTATTAGAGTATTTCCAGGTTGAAGACGTATGGGGGCACTAAACTAAGCAATAAAAACAAATCCCACATATGATCTACCCTGGTTACAATGCTTCCCCAAGTTGAAGACAATGTGGGGCACTAAACTAAGCAATAAAAACAAATCCCACATGTTGAGGAAAAGATATGAATTGATCTTACTCAAGCATTTTCAGATTCTGCTTGTCTAAAGAAAAATAGATAGGAATCTCACCCTATGTTTATAGCCAACAAAAATAACATCCTAGCTCACAAGTATTAATTACTAGTGCTTAGGATAGTATTTTATTAATAAAAAGCTTGCTAGAAATTTACTTTTTATGTAATTTTCTGAATATAACACTGATTGAAATAAATGTAAAGACAGAAGTAAAGACACCAAGATGATAATCAAGACAGATGAGACATAAAGAAATCTTTTATTTCATTCCAATTCAAAAAGAGTCATTCTTTTAAAAAATTTCATGCAGAAATTTAGGACCAAAGTCAAACTTAGACATCCCCGATGGAACATACCAAAGGACCTCCGACAGAAAATCAAAAACTAAACTGTAAAATTTGGATCAACTCGCCACAGATTTTTTCCCACTCGACTCTACACAATAGCCTTTGTCAGTCATGAAAACTAATTCACAAACAGCGAGGTCTACACAGACTATCAAAGATAGATCAACACCTCTGAAAAACAAGTGTTTGAATGATGTAATTCAGCCTTGAATCTTGTTGTCTACAATAAGACCCTTCTATCATAAAAAGAATCAAGCTTGTGATAAATTAAGGAATGAATGAAAATTGAACTATCTCAGCATAAAATCAAAGAGAAAACCTTAGTATGCTTCTCCTTCTCTCTTCCTCGTGTTCCTCCCTTTCCTTTTGCCTTTAAACAAATTAGAATTGGTTGAAGTAGTTGAACCAACTCATTAGTTAATTCAATTAAAAGACTCAACCAACTTTTAGTTAAGGGGAAGAGTAATAATCATAATAAGGGCTTTTTAAATAAATAACAACTAGTAGGTGGGACCCCTTGTGACTCCCTTTAGCTCTTAACAATCATAACATAATTAGTTAATCAAGAAAAAAACCTCCTTGTGACTCCCATCATCACATGCACATTTTGACAATTTATCTCATTTATATTTGACATTGTTTTCAAAAATGCATTACTCATATATCCAAAAATAAAACATGCTATCCAAACTTTTGAAGTCAATTGTCATCAACAATAGATAAAATAAAAAAAAAACACAAAAGTCATATTTCCCACTCTAAGATGCAATCTTTCCTTGATTGTTGTTGTCACCCTTCGATTTTCCTGAATTTGCCTTTGGCTGCACTAAGCCTTTAGGCCTAATTGTTGGATCATGTTGTCATTGATGCCAATGGTTTGATTATTTGGGATATTGTTGGATGATACGTCATTGATGCAAATGGTTTGGTTTGATTGATGTCAAGTAATTGATTGATTAATGATTGATGAACAATGATTCCCTTGATGAGAATGATAGATGTCCAAGTGGAAATCAATTGATAAATATGGATCATTTATATGATGCCCTTGATGAGAATGATAGATGTCCAAGTGGAAACCAATTGATAAAGATGGATCATTGATATGATGCATTGATGAAGATGGATCAATGAGTTGTCATTGATACATGATTCATAGTTGATATATATGATGTAGTGGCGAATTGATGCAAAGATGAATCATTATTGTCTTATCATGGTTGATAAGGTGCATAAATGGATGAACTCCAAAGTGGTCCCCTTATGGTGAAATCCCTCACGAGAAGACGCTTTACAGATTGAGTTATCCTAGAAGAACAGTTGGAGGAACCATGCTTGCATGTGGATTAATGAGATGAATATCAATGAATCTATTGGTGAAACTATCCTAGATGGATAGTGCTTGACATGCCATTTCTGGTGGTATGTGGAATGTCACATAACTCCTCACGGTTTGAGATTTATGGCTCTACGAAGTTGAAGGACCCCCATATGATGGCTTGAAGCCCCAAAAGGTCAAAGAAGTCAAAGTGCTTGAAAAGAAGAAATCATTATTTAAATGATAAAGTAAGGTGACAAAATCAAGAAAGATTATTTAAATGATAAAATGAAGTGACAAACTCAAGAAGGAATATTTAAATGATAAAGTATTGGAGAACTTTCTATTCATGGAAAGTGGTTAACCCTAAAATAAGGAAAATAGGTATGGGTTAAGTAACCTAAAAATGGGTTAAGTGACCTAGAAGATGAAAGTATAAATAAGAAGATAGGATATCTTGTAAAATGTACATTCGGTGAGAATCCTTTTTGTGGATCAAATGGAGAGCTTCTTGTGAATATCTTTTGGAGTATTGATGGAGAGATTCTTGTGAGAGCATCTTATTGATGTGGATCTCTTGAGCATGATTGAAGATCTATTCTAAGGAAGAGAACGAGAGGAGAATCTCATGGACGCATCAAAGTTTCGGCAATGGCAGAGATCTTGAAGACAAAATTCTCGGATTCACAGAAAACCCTATTTTTTGATGCCCACGCGGGTTGTCTGTGTATAGGGTGCGTGTACACACGAGCTGGTTGTGTATAGGGTGAGTGTACATGTGAGATGACTGTGTACAGGGAGCATGGAGTGGATAAAATCATGGAGATTTGTGTTAGAGTTGGTGCCAAGCTCTTGGATGATGAGGCAGGTTCCAGATCTGCATTCTATGGCCTCATAACTATCACTGAGACACTGGTATGGTTACATTATTGTCTTGATGGATACTATTGTTTGATATGTTGTGAATTCTTAGGGCATTCTTGGTATGGCTTCTATGATGTGGTTCAGTTTGGTTGATGGAGTGAGCAGTACTCTTATGATTCAGTAGTGACATGATTTCTATGGTATACTAGTTGTTTATACATGATTGAGATAGCATTCATATTGATTTGTTGTGGAGAATGAGCAAGCTATTGGAGAACTTGGATGTGTTGTGATTGGTTGTGGGTCAGTTTGGACAATGGAAGACAGAAGAGAAAGTGATTGCAGGTTGCAAAGGATCTGAGCATGTTGCTCAGAAGCATACGTTTGTTGCATTATACATCGGTTGCGTTCACACACGAGCTATAGTGAGCCAGCGCACATGCACACTTGGGCTGCACTACTGATAGGTCGCATACCTGTTGACATATTGATATCTGTTGAGGATTGTTGCCTCATCTCAGTTGGTGCTAAGGGTGTAAGCTGAGTCTTGCATTATAGAGCAGGTGCTCTTACAGAGTTGTACTCTATTCAGTTGTTGCTGATAAACCCCAAGGATTGTAGTCTGTAATAAAAAAATAAATTTACATACATCTTGTGTTCTTTGTGTTCATTATGGTGATGACTTGTTGATGATGTATTGTTGATATATGTTGTTGATATGTGCTCATATCTAACTGGTTATAAATGAAATCAATGGGTAATGAATAAATGTTGAATGTTAATTGATGAGTTTTTGTGCAAGAGGGAAGTTTTGGGAAAAATAGCCCCACACTCATTCACCCCCCCCTCTAAGTGTGGTAGGTGTGTATCAGAGCAGGCCTTCACTACAAGCCTTAACATTTTGAAGGAGATCCATAGACACATAAATGGATGATGAAGTTCCAATCCTTGATGAGGAAAACTATTCTACTTGGAGAATAGAGATGAAAGTGTATTTGAAGAAAATGGTAGCAACTATTTGGAAGGCAACCATCGGTGGATATGTTCCGTTGAAGAACAAGTCAAAGTTTGCAGCTCAAAGGGAAGGAAAGAAGAATGATGCATTGGCTCTCAAGACCATTTTTAGTGGACTCTCAAGCCCTATCAAAGAGATCATGGGACAATGCACTTCAGCCAAGGATCTATGGATAAAGCCAGAGGATACATATCAAAGAAAGGAAGAGAAAGAAGAAATTGAAGACCACTCCATCAAGATCATCAAAGGTAAAGAATCATCAAAAACTCTTGAATGCTTTATTTCTAAATGTGATTTTGAAAACATTTCAAGTGAAGATAAAGAATCAAGTGATGATGGCACAAAGGAAGATCTTGAATATGAAGGCAAAGAATTATGTGTTGATGTTGGCAAAAAGGAAGAAAGTGAAGATACTTCAAATGAAGGTAAAGAACACTCAAAAACCCTTGATTGCAATGATGATGATGATTTTTTCTCTACAAGTGAAGAAGAAGATGTAGAA
>ML809061.1:183208-202744 GCA_009831015.1 Picea engelmannii
ATGAAAGGAAAAATAATGGAAGATTATATAACACCATGAGGTGTTGGAGATGTGATCAAGTAGGACACATTGTTGTTTATTGTAACACTATGAGATGCTACATCTATAGTGGATTTGGCCACAAATCCCAGGAGTGCTGGAACACAAGAAGAAAGTCCATGATGAAAAATTCACATAGCATGGCTAGAAGAAGGAATGAAGTAAGAAAGGGAGACATCTTTGAAAATATGGATGCTTGAAGCTCAAGTTCTGAGGAGAAGGGTCATCTACAGAAGTGGGTGATGAAGACAAAGTAGCCAGATCATAATGAAAGACTGAAGGGCAGTTCAAAAGTGTCATCTACTGAGGCACACACGGGTGAAAGTGGTGACAGTCGCATGCATACGCGTGCTGACCCTGAATAGGTCGTGTACACACGCGCTCTGTTGTGCAGCATGTCGTGTATATGTGGTGAAGCCTAAGGAAAAGGCCTATGCACAGGGATTGCAACTTGATGTGATGATATAATTCTATGTTGCAGGGTCTGACATTGTTTATTGCAGGTTCTGACATTGTTTGTTGCAGGTTTTCATGGTGAGATCACACAATGGTATAATAAAAATAAATATTGGTTGCATGGTACTAACCCAAGAGTATGGATTGATGCTGATATGTTGGGATTAATCATTTTGTGATGTTGATGGTGGTGTACATGGCTGGTATATGTTATGATGTATTATCGGAAGCATATGTTGATATCATGGTGCATGCATTTTTCATATGGATTAGGCTACATGTTGAGACATATGGTTGGTGAGTTGATGAGGTGATCATGTTGTACATCATGGTTTGATCTATGTGTGATGAATGATTGGTACATTTCTAGTACATCAGTAGAGGCTCTTACTAGAAGGATGATTGGCACATGTTTTATGGAGGACTTGGCATACATGTATGGGACTCATCATTTTGTGGTATTGGTGCATAGTAGTACACTCATATATGGTATTACTTGATTTTCACAACATTGGTATTTGTTTGATACATGATTGCGGCACCTGATTCATGATGGAGACATATCATGAGTGATATGATACATTGTTTGGCATAATTGATAGATGCACATGTTGGCATATTGGTAGATGCACATGTTGGCATATGGTGGATACATTTCATGGATGATATCTTTTGGCACATTGTTGATGTACATGGCTGTTGTGCATGGTGGGAACATTTTGGCACATGATGCACTTGGTGGATATACTGTTTATGATTCTCTATTTTGATGACATATCTTTTGTTTCATGATGTATGTTATAGTACAAGTTTGATGCATAAACAGGTCCAAGGATCGTCATATGGTAGCATATTGTTCACCTTCCAGAGAAGATAGGGGGAGACATACCCTTAGGGGGATTCATTCTTCTTCCCATGATTCTAGGAGGAGATATTTATCAGATGCATACCTAGAAAAGAGCCCTATATTTGAAGAAAAAGCACAGAGGCATAATTCCAGGGGGACCGATGGTCATAGAGGGAGCAAGAGAAATATATTTTCAGCATTACATCAGATTGATATCCCTTGTTCAAACATGGTTGTACTTTATTCAGTTGTTGTTTATAAACCCCAAGGATTGTAGTCAGTAATAAAAAGAAAATTTTACATACATCTTGTGTTCTATGTGTTCATTGTGGTGATGACTTGTTGATGATATATTGTTGATATATGTTGTTGATATGTGCTCACATATAACTGGTTATAAATGAAAGAAATGGGTAATGAATAAATGTTGAATGCTAATTGATGAGTTTTTGTGCAAGAGGGAAGTTTTGGGAAAAAGAGCCTCACACTCATTCACCCCCCCCCCCTCTAAGTGTGGTAGGTGTGTCCAACACTAATTTCGTTGATCATGTGAGAACAATCTTCCCTCAAATGCATATGGGAAGACACGGATTTTTCAGAGCCATTAGAGGGAAAGGAAGGGGCAGCAATGGCTTTTCCTTTGTCAGGGGCATGGTGGGCCTCAGTTTTCAATCTTTTGCTAGCATGGGAGGACTGCATTAGCGAGTGGTCAAGGCCAGCTTGGACAATCTGATTGTTAGGCGGAAGAGAAGGCAAAGACAAATTGGGCTAGCCATGATGTTGGGAGACTGTCGGGTGGAAAATCTCTTGCCGTTTGTCATTTTCGGGAACCTCGGGTTGCAATGAGACATGAGGGGGCACAGGAATATCAGGGACTTGCGGAAATTGGAAGGGAGGCCTTTCAGGCCTAGGTTGGACCACTCCTTGCCCAATTCAATTGAAAAATCCAGCCTGAAACAACTGGCCTAACTCTTGTGAGTCAGTGTCAAAATGTATGGAGAACCTTGACCTTCTTGGGCCTCTATTCCAGTTACCTCTCCCTATGTTGCCTCTGCCATGGCTACCTCAGTTGAAAAAACTCATTCATGCATGCATGATTGATTAGCAAATAGTCTTTTAAATAACCATACATGACAAATCTTTAAAAATATGAAATAGATTTTGGCTCAGCAACATATTAGACTCATGTAATCCAATCCATACAAATTGTTAAATTGTTTGTCAATGGGCAGGGGGTGAACAAAGGTTCTAGGATATGCGACGGGATTGTATTGAGAGAAACATGATATAATGAGGGGGGAAAAGAACACGATTATTGATCAAAGACAACAACAATCAACTGTAATGCAAACCAAAGAAAATATTCACTGTAATCCAACCAAGACAATGTAACTTCCAATTGCTTCAATACAAAAAAATCCTTCACTGTAATCAATTTTAGAACAGGGAGTGAAAAATGAATGTGGGAAGGTGATGGGGTTGTAATTAGCGAAAAGAGAAATAATGGGAGGGAAAGAAAGAAATTACTGTTCATAAAATTAATTAAGTGATCCATAAACCATTATGTAAAAGGAAACACCTCAACCAAATGACCAGTGAGACCTAAAACAATTATTGTGTAAATTTCAAACAATTTTTTGCATCAACTTGCTCACTGTAATCAAATATTTAACATTATGCCATCAAACAAGACAGTTTGTGTTCCACAACCACCTGTAGAAGAGCTCTACTTTTTTCATCTATCCATTTAACATTTAAGCATTTTTCAAACGAATACACAGTCAATTACTTCCACTTTGTTGATCAACCACTGCCAACTATTTCAATCATCAAATGTAGACATAAAAATCGTGCTCGATTCTGTCTTTCAACTCATTTAATAATTAAATTTCAATGAGGTTATATTGTCACAACACCTGTGCTTATCACTGTTAAAATGCATGATATTCACTTAACATTCATAATGGACAATCAACACAATGATCCATATTTATCTTGCAAAGATCATGGCTTGCTATTTAAACATGTAGATAACATTCACCACTTTAATTCATGCTATGCTGTGAAATATACAACCATTCGACAAAACACAATTGCATTTATGTGACTGTACAGGTCCAATTTTTCTTTGACTCTAAACATTCAAAATGTTGGGCTATCCATCTAACACAACAAGGCAACAACAACATGCCTGACCTCATAATACAAATAATCGAAACGCAACAAAGCCATGTTTAAAAACTCTGTGACTATCTCTAAGTGTGCAACCCTAAAAATATCCATAACATACACAATGGGAAGCCATACCATAAACACCACAATGCAACACTCCCATTTGATAGTTTTAAACACACAGTCATAGTATCATTAACTCAGCCTATCGTGTTGAGTTATCAATCCACTACAAAGAGGCAGCAACAGTATTGCTCGAATTAATCAAATTGCAACCAAACCATACTGTGTAAAAACTTGTGCCCATTCTTGACGACGCAATCAAATAACAATACATACATATTGGATGGAAATGCCATAAGCACCCCGATTTCAATAATCATTTGTCCATTAAAAACACACAGTTACAGTAATCATTGATTCATGCTTATAGGAACACCACTCATACCAATGCATCAAGCGCGAAGCATAATTGTGCATTGATAAATTAAGAACAGTGTTGTGTTATCAATTTAATAAACACAAGGACAACGACTATGTATTTGATTTAACAACTCATTCCAATTAACCATGCTGAGCTTATCCACCCAATAATAACAATTGCAGTGACTAGATGCCAAAACCAACACCACTGTCATATAATCAACTTTGGTCAAGTCAGTAATCAACTCTATCGACAATACATACCAATATATAACAACCAATAGAAAACCCAACATGCCACAATGGTCTTCTCTATCAATCCTCAGAGTCGAGGAGTTAAGGGTTTTCCCTGTGGCTAACACAAGGAGACTAAAGTTGACTCTTCTTTATGGTGAAAACCTCTTAGACCAATGGTGCATACACAGAGAAAACCACAATTTATTTCGTGGATAGGGTGACAAATCTCGTGACAGGAGAAGCTATGAATAGAGGAGAAAAGCTTTAATTCAGCCTGGTAATGATATTTAACACACACATGGTATAACCCTTGTGGCTCTCCAGTCAACCAACTACAATGCTGAGGTGCAAATAGGGTCGAGATAAAGAAATATAACCCACTACGCGACCATTAATAGTGACAACAACCCAATGCCCAAGTGAACAAAACACAGTGACACAAAGCGCTTCCAACCATTAAACCCCATAAAATCCAAATACTGGGTATGGTGATACGAATGCGTGAATACAACCAGCCACTCAAGACCAAACAAACCCTCCAACTAAACCAACAAGGATGACAAAGAGCCTTTATGGCTGCTAACACCCAGGATGACCAATAACATTGTAACTTCAACATTATTGCAGAGAAACCATTAATGCTTCATTCCAAAATCACAATTTTACATAGTTTCAATACTTAAGGAAAACACAACCCATACATTCGAGCCAATATCCATTTCATAAACAGAGCAGACTCATGGATGGCCAAAAAAAGACATATCTGTAATCCAAGCAATTTAAACGCGAGTTGGTCGAGCGGTTCCTCCCTGCTTGAAAATTGGAGCATAACCACAACAACAAAGTTGAACAATAACCCGAATAGGGTGGCAGCCAGTGGAAGGAGTAAGGGTGACGTGCATTAAATGCACATCACCTCCACCCTCAGTCAATTAATTCATTAGTGCATTCCAACAAGCTTCCAATAACCCAATTAATTAAACCATGTATCGAAACCATCAACCATTAAAACCAATAGCGCGACTCATATCAACTTATGCCATAACATAATCCCAATGCATATCAACTATATAACTCAATAAATCACATAGATTTTAACTTAGTAGCTAGGATAACAACAATCCATTAAAAATCGATGCATGTAGTGTAGTATATAACATGGTTGAGTTCCTTCCCTTTGTTCTTATATTGCTTTTTCCTTTTTCCAATTGCTTGTATATGTTATTGCTAACATGTTTATTGTGCATGTCTCCTAGTAATAGATCCTAATAACAAATAACAGTGATAACAAGGATAACATAGGCCGTTGTAAAATAAAACTTGAGCCTAGAGCAATAGAAAAGCACAGAACATGCCTTCTCCATCACCAATAAACCAAGATTATATCACCATGTAAGCAGTGTTGAACAGTAGCACGACATAAAAAAAGAACCAGACTTGATCTCCAATCTACAAGGGGGTCCCACCTAGTAGTATTATTTAGATTTTATAATAATAGGCTTTAGCAACACTTTGCAGGCAAAACTTCGTTGCGATTTTAATCTTCAACACCACACACGCTCTACCTTGGTTTGCATGATTGATTAATTAGTTATTTTTATGGGTCCCTCAATTTTTCGAGAAACATTTCATTGTTCTCAGGATCCCTAAGAGAGTATATGGAAGGTTTATGATTGGATTTTATCTTTTTCCATCTACAAGCCTCTGGGCCTTCAACCCCTTCCTCCCATGAAATGAGGTACAAGCCCTTCTTGGGTCAATGTGGCCTGAAAACCCAAAAAATGAGGAAACAAAGGGGAAGAAGTGATGGAAAATGGTAAGTATGAGTGGGAATGGTACGATGACCCTTCAAGGAGAGCCCTTGGTAGCAATCCCTTCCCCGAGGGTGGCCACTTACTAGGAAACCATGACACTCACCAAGGTGAAATAGGGAAAAGAGCATAATTTCCAAGCAAATGTTTTCAAAATCAAGAAAGGACTCTTCACAACATATTAAAATTCTTGAATTATTAGAATGACACTTACCACAATACCATACTTTTTCTCTCATGGAGCAAGACCCATTGTCCTCTATGATCTAGGCTAGGTGTGGTGGACGTTGTTTCCATCGATCAGATAGTGATGTGCGGTGAACGAAGGACTCATGCATGTTGGGCTCCTCTCGGTACTCCGTGTATGCCACTTGAGGGCCTCGAGACATCATCTCCTTAGTTATCCCTAGAAATGGGGGATAATACACCCCATTCCATGTCACCCACGCTCACCAAGAACCAAAAAAGGAGAGGCCACAACACCACACCCCAACACCATAAAAAGTTGTTCGAACCATAACATGGGCCCCACCAAGATGGAAAAAATTTCCCATGCCCAAGGAATAGGCCGTTGATGACACCTCTAGACAAATTGAACCACCCACCACTTTCTTTAACCAGAGAGAGGTAGACCTGCTAAGCCTCCCCACCAAAGGAAAAGAAACATATAACTATTTCTGACGGGGTCATTGAGCACCCTAGGAACCCAACCAACATCCTTGGAAAACCAAATGCTACGACAAGAGCCACAAATGAGAAGACCCCACCTCTTGAATTTCTCATCAAACACCCCCTCAGAAGAAGGCGAGATAGTCACCAAAAGAGAGGTCCAATTGAGCCAAAGCAACCAACCTTTGCATCTATCCAAGCCCAAATGAAATTGGACAATCCTTTTATCAAATCGAATTGCCTCTACTTGATGAAAGACACTCAAGTCCCCTTCCATCACCATGATAGTATGGGGTCTCATCCAACCCCACACATAACCAAAATTAGACTCCTTCCGACGCAACATAAATCTACTACCCATATCCTCATTGTCCCACTAGCTGGCATTCTTGCTTCCCACTAGGTGCAATGAAACCCCACATCACCTTGGTATGAAGGTTGTCATCTTAAGCATGTGCATGGAGAGCACTCGGGCTCCTAGCTGTCACCCCATCCCAGGAGTTATTGATTGATATGTCCAATTCCATCAAATCCAAACTGATTATTGTCGGATTTCAAGCAAAAAAGTCGATTTTCCTTTCTATTATTTTGATCAACCAAAAAATAGTCAATTTGTAGCATGCTTACACTATGGTTGTACAACCAAATCTAGTGTTAAGGAGATGTGTAACATTTGTACTTAAACCAATATGTGGCATAAGTTGGCTTAATAAAATTGCAACAAAAAACACTACATGTAGTTTACAACTACATATGAAATATATATGTAATGCATGTACATAAGGCTTATGTGACAAGTGGTATAAATTGATCAAGATAATATTATAATTTAAAAAAAATAACATTATATTATATAGATGACATAAGTTCCTATTACTCAAAATATTAAAAAGATATCAAACTTGAGTATATATATGAATGAGATACACATATTTTTAATTAAAATTTTTGAAGTATATGAAAAATTATATAAGTATGGAGAAAGTTACATCTTTTATAAATTTTGAATTAAAATAAATTTGCTTTAATTATATAAAAAAATTATATATATATATTTTAAATATAGAAAGTTATATTTTTTTATAAATTTTGAATTAAAATGAATTTTATTTAATTATATAAAAAAAAATAATAATAAAAAACAATTAAAATTTATATAAAAAATAAACCAATTTTTTAAAAATAAAAAAAATTTTAATTTTAATTTTTTTCATTTATTTAAACTCGAAATTAAATTAAAAAAAAATAAATCATTTATTTAAATTAGTTAAAAGTTAACACACTTAAATCTCAAAAAATTGCCGAGCCTGGGAAATATGTATAAAAAGCCAAAATTTTCATACAGTCAAAGCCACTTTTAATTGTACATTAAAGGAACTACTTTACCAAATTTATTATGGAAAACAAAAAAAAGCACATTTTATCATATGTATAAAATACATATAAAGTATAAAGCATAACTTTAATTTTTTTTAAGACAAACAATTTATGTTTGGCTAATCATATTGGTCTATACGTATGCCCCTTCCGCACTTTCTAATTGAGCTGCCCCGGGGCTCATAATTATATATTATGAACATTACACTTTATAGGACTTTAAACCATTTTTTCAACTGATTTTATTAAGAAAAGTTTTTAATAAATTTTTTTTTTAAATAATAATTATATTTATTTGATTTGAAATTTTTATTTTAAATATTTTAAGTTTTTAAAAATAATTTTAAAAATGTTTTATAGATGTATAAGAGTTGAGTAGACTTTTATGCATATATTTGGAACTTTTTTTTTCTTTCAAAGTACACTTTATTTTGATTTTAATAAAAAAAACTAGATTAAGTAAGAGATATGCAACACTTATTTTATTAGAGTCTTCAATGTTAGAGCCTTTAATTAAAGATCAGATTTTTTTACTTATTGGTCATATCTATCCTCTTGTATGGATGTGAGAATTGAGGACTATATCATTGTAGAGTAGATCGAAATAAGATAGAGAGATTGCTTGTCACAATGCTATCCAAACATCTTCATGCCAAGAGATCATTGTCTTATGATATTATTCTTGTAGAATTTGACATAGTTGAGCACTCATTGCTTCAATGACCTTTCCTCTAGTGAGAATGATACAATGGTCTTCCTAGATATCCATATTTTTCTCTTGAATCCTCTATGGAGTAGGCAAAACATGTGATTGACTCATGTTGGTATGTGAGAGCCTCTTCATTGCTTCACCTCATTGACCTTGATATTTATAGACCACCCCCTCATAACTTTTCAGTGGATGCTCTTGATCTCTCTAAGGGTGAGATAAGGAAAGGTATATTGAGATCGACATAGTCTATCTTTGGTCCACATGGTTTGAGCCTAGAGAATTGCTTTCTCCTAAACTCCAACACTACTTATATTAACATCTCCAATTTAGTGATGGGTTCATTCGAGATGCTTAGCTCTCTTCCTTTGATAAATATTAATTACCTCCGAATTCCAATACTTTAATAGTAGTAGGAAGATGTCACACTATGTCCAACTTCCAACTTCCATCTCATTGGACTTGCACTTCCCAATACATTTCTTTTTCTTTTTCCCTTTTTATGTTATTTTTCCTTTAAGATATGTTTTTGCCTTCCCTTATCATCTTTACATATTATTTTTCTTTTTTTGAAATTTACAAATTGTTTTTTTTTTTATAATCTCATAATCAACTTTAATTTTTAATAAACATTAATATATAAATCATACTTCCAAATTAGAATCATAATCTAACAAAATGCACTTCCAAATTAGAATAAGAACAAGAGCAACATAGTTGCCTATACTCCCTCATAATTATTGCAAGATAATTGTTTGTAAATTATATGTCGTCTTAGCTTTCCTGAATGCTTCATCTTTCCCGCAACCATCATGTTATTGTATCTATGAACTCGAGTTGAATAGGCGAATTTAAAAACTGAGTGATAGCGATGGGTGTAGAGGTGGGGTAAATAAATTGGTCTTTATTTTATTTTTATGAAAAATAAAAGAAGTAATAAGGATGACCCAACTAACAATAATTGAGGAGACTCTTCACAATTCTATTCCATGATTAACAGAGGCACTATAATAAGAATAAAATTAAATTATATGAAATGCACTTCCAAATTAGAATCAGAATCCAACGAAATGCAGTTTCAAATTAGAATGTCGACACATTGTAATTTGACATGTTGAAAGACAATGGCGATGGAATTGAAATAAAAAATAATTTAAATAAATTTGTTATTAATATTTAACATTTTTTTTTGTAAATAAAAGTGTAAATATATTAAAAGCTTCCAAAAGTCAGGGCAAAATACAGAGTTATCCAGACTGCAGTTACTGGACTGCCCCAACGATGGGGAAACCAGTCCAGCCGGCCCGCCAATCCATTAGTCCAGTAAGTCATAAACAAGATGATAAAAGAGTGCTGAAATTGTCTAACAAGCTAAACCTAGACATTGTAAAAAAAGACACCTGGACACCTAGACAGTGTAAACTTTAGACACTTGGCTGATGGCTTGTCCAGGTGGCCGAAAGGTCACCTGGCCAAGGCTCTTCCTCGAGTTATTAATATTTAACATTGAATGATGTGAAACTTACAATAAGGTTTTCAAGTTATTAAATAATCAAGTATTAGAAAATTAAATCTTTTATTAAATTAAAAAATAAAATTTACCATTTATTATGTTGAATATTAGTTTTTACACAATGTTTTTTGGGTCAAACATAATTAATATAAAAGTCAACTCAAAGCTAACTAAGTCACTATAATAAGAATAAAATTAAATTATAGGAAATGCACTTCCAAATTAGAATCAGAATCCAACGAAATGCAATTCCAAATTAGAATGTCGACACACTCTCTAATTTGACATATTGAAAGACAATGGCGGTGGAATTGAAATCAGAAATAATTTAAATGAAGCGTATATAAAACCATTTCCAAAAACACACAGTTGTAGTTTCATCTCGGCTTCGGTATTTGGCATTGGTTTCTGGCTGTTGTTATATATTAATAAACATTAATATATAAATATTAATTATACTTGTAAATTAGAATGAGAATCCAACGAAATGCACTTTCAAGAATAAAATTAAATTATACTAAATGCACTTTCAAATTAGAATTAGAATCCAACGAAATGCACTTCCAAATTAGAATGTCGACACACTGTAATTTGACATGTTGAAAGACAATGGCGGTGGAAATGAAATCAGAAATAAGCCAGCGAAAAAAACTTAAATATAATTCAAATCCCAGGACCGTTGGAAATGGAGCGTATATAAAACCATTTCCAAAAACACACAGTTGTAGTTTCATCTCTGTTTCATCTCGGCTTCGGTATTTGGCATTGGTTTGTCTTGTTTCTGGCTGTTGTTATTTGTTTGATCCACAGCGTGGCCATGCTAGTTGATTTTCATTTATTTGTTGTTTCTTTACTGTATTTGGTGTGGTTGATCTTTCTTTTCTTTCTCTGTGTTTTTTCCTTTGCATGTTTGAATTGTTTGGCCGGCCGATTTTATTTGTTGCCGGATGCAAGAGAGATCAATAAACCCATGATACTGGATTTCGATACGCTCGCACCACTTCTCTTATTCCGGGTGTACTCACGATCGAGTAACAAATAATTCTCGGTGTAATCCGCTTCGGTTCTTCAGGTAGCCGATGTTGTCCTCTGCCGGGTCGGTGTCTGGAGCTAAATGATCAGAAATTGTACTGAAAAGACTCCAGTGATCTGGTTTGGTTTTGCTACAATTACTCCTCAGGTGCATAAATGTGTTTCTCTTACAAAATTTCAATTATTACTTTTTAATACAAGTATTCCTAAAAAAGCTAGAAAGGAAAATCCCAACAATGTCCTCGTAATATCGCCACTTGCATTGTCCGACTATTTTTCTTCTCTGCAGGTTTATTATCTTTATCGCCACTTGCATTGTCCGACTAAAATTTGACGGTTACAGTCAATTTTAGGCTTTTCAACGAGCTTCGATTATGGGTATTGAGGAGTTTTGAATGTATTTAGGAGTTACAAGAAATTTAACTATTTACCCATGGGCATGCTCTGTATCCTCGTTAAGATTCATCCCTTTGTTTCAATTTTTAACTAGTGGTGAGAGCATCCATCATAAGAAATAGTGGTGAGAGCATTCACCATAAGAAAAGATTGAAAGGAACTTCTCAAGTGACATTGATTTCTCAATTTCAGGGCATTTTTATCAGAATTTTTTATCACCAACAACGACTCGCCCGTCTCAATTTTTTTATCATAATTCTTTATCACCAATTAACGATTCGATCCAACCTCTTCTCCGGCTACTGCATGCAGGTACGCTAAAATCTTTCTCCTCTGCTCTTTATTTAAAGTGTGAGTTTCTTAGTTGGAGATTTTCACCGCGTTTGGACACCAAGGTAACTACAGTCCCGTTTCTTAAGCACTATGGTCAAAATAAACGTGGTAGATTTAACATTCTTTTATAAGTTTTTCAGAGTTTAAAATAATTCGGATACTTAAATTAAATGTTAGAAATTAGGGTTTTAAGTTAGAAATTTGAAGAATGATAGAAATTAGGGTTTTAGGTTAGAAATTTGAAGAATAGTAGAAATTAGGGTTTTATAAGCTTTTCCATTTTTAAAATAATTCAGATTTTTAAATTAAATGGTAGAAATTAGAGTAAAATATAAAATAATTAGGATGTTTAAATTAAAGGTTAGAAATTAGGGTAAAATAATTAG
Organism: Picea engelmannii; assembly: GCA_009831015.1. NCBI lineage: Eukaryota > Viridiplantae > Streptophyta > Pinopsida > Pinales > Pinaceae > Picea > Picea engelmannii. The sequence continues at coordinate 195,609 of ML809061.1, forward strand.
GATGTTTAAATTAAATGGTAGAAAATAACATTTTATGTTAAAAAATTGAAGAAGGATATAAATTAAGGTTTTAAGTTAGAAATTAGATACACAATCTCTCTCTTTGTGATATTGCATTATAAAATTAATTTTTAGATATTTCCTATTTTCACAATCTAAATGTTGAATCATATTATGTTCTGTAATGTATATGTAGGTTTTATTACTCTTAGGTAGTGTATATGTTATGTAGATTTTATTGTTCTTAGTTAATGTATATGTTACATATGATTTAGTTTTAAAATGATTATATGTTTTTTTTTTTTTTAATATTTACAATTATCAATATGAATTATATATACTTATAATGATAATTTTAAAGTTTTGAATTTTTTTAAAATAAAATAAAACATATAATATTAAAAAATATTATTCTAAATTGATTTGGAATTTGTATAAAAAAATTTGAAATGTATGTACATCTTAAAATATTATATCAATAATATTTATAACTATATATTAATTTGACTAAAATAAATTATTTTTTCTTTATTAATTTGACTAAAATAAATTATTTTTTCTTCATTATATTTAATAGGTTTGGACAAATTATAAATACAAATCAAATGATTATTTTAAAGTGTTAAAATTTTAAAAAATAAAATAAAATTTAAATATCATTTAAATATGAAAAAATATAAAAATATTAACAAAATAAAACCAAACCTTACAGCTACATTTATTGATATATGGACTATATGCCAATATTATATACGCCTCCAATATTAGTTCCGTATTGGTTCGTTTTTCGGGTGGTTCCGGGTACGACTCCCGCATGCATGAGTATCTTGTGTAAGGGACGACTCACTTTTATGGCCGGCCAGCTTGAGCCTCCATTGTGTCTTTCCTTAACTCAATACCACACGAAATTCGCTTCTCCTGTGTTTGGTTGATTTGCAGATAAATTACAGAGACGGGAAGGAGGAGATGAAGAATGGAGTCAATTATTTTCCGTGGAGTTAGTTGATTTGCAGTTCTTACCGGTCTTCGCCTCATTCTTGGCCACGAAAGTACATGCAGTTCTTACCTGTCTTCGCCTCATTCTTGGCCAGGAAGTTACACAGAAAACAACTAACCCTGTACCTTTCATAAACCTTTATTCCGGACGTACTCACAGTCGATTGTACTTCTCGGTATAATCCGCTTTTGTTCTTTAGGTGGCCGCTGTTGTCCTCCTCCGGGTGGGTGTTCCACGCGGGTCTTCAGTGTTTGTCCGGGCCTGGAGCTAAATGATCAGAACAAAAGATTCCAGTGATCTGGTTTAGTTTTGCTACTATTACTCATGTTCATTACCTAGAAAAACATGTTCATTACCTAACAAATCATGTTCTAGAAAAAGCTAGAAAAACATGCTCATTACCTAACAAATCCGAACAATGTTGTCTTAATATCGCCACTTGCATTTTCTTCTTTGCAGGTGCTACACAATCCTCAAATTTGAGAGTTACAGTCAATTTTAGGCTTTTCAACGAGCTTCGATGCTGGGTATTGAGGAGTTTTGAAAGTACTGAGGAGCTAAATTGCTCAGTTACTAGTAATTTACTCGTCAAATTTCATTCTGTGTATCGCCATGCTCTATATCCTTATTAAGATTCGATTTTAATGTGAGAGCATCCACCATAAGAAAAGATTGAAATGAATTTCTCAAGAGACATTGATAAAATAGAGAAGAAAAGATTTTCATTCATAAATTGAAGGGAATTTCTGAAGTGATATTGATTTCTCAATTTCAGGGCAGTTTTAGATGAAATAACCTCAAGAAGTGAATACGGCTGAGATCAAAGTGGAATTAACGATTTGATACTCTCTGGCGATTTGGAAGTGGTTGGTCATACAACCTCGCGAATTGGAAGTGGCTGGTCTCCAGCTACTGCATACGCTTAAATCTTTCTCCTCTGCTCTTTATTTAAATTGTGCGTTTATTTGAAATTGATTCCCATCAAAGAATTGAATGTCGGTTGCAGGTCAGAAGTCCCGCAATTACCTTTCGTTGGAGATTTTCAGAGCGTTTGGACAGCAAGGGAACCACAGTCCCGTTTGGACAGCAAGGGAAATACAAGTGGTAGATTTAACTTTGAAAGTTTAGAAGCTTTTCAGCGTTTAAAATAATTAGGATGTTTTGCCAATTGTGTCCGATTTTTCTAGCTTTAAAAGAAATTTTAGTTTAAATTAAATGGTAAAAAATTAAGGTTTTAACATTTATGTTACAGAGTTGAAAAAGTAGAAATTAGGGTTTTATGTTAGAAATTTGGTACACAATCTCTATGTTCTATGTGATGTTGAATTACAAAATAGTTTTGAATATTTGTTATTTTTACCATCACTAATCTTGTACTTATTTGGAATCATATGTAAAACTTACTTATTTGGAATCATATGTAAGTTTTATTATGTGATGTTGACTTACAAAATAGTTTTGAATATTTGTTATTTTAACAATCTCTAATCTTGTACTTATTTGGAATCATATGTAAGTTTTATTGCCCAGTTACGAGTAATTGACTATTTCATTCCGGGTATGGCCATGCTCTGTACCCTCGTTAAGATTCATTTTAGATGAAATAACCTTAAGAAGTGAATACGTCTGTAAATGGATGACTCGCCCGGGCATTGATTTCTGTAAAATAACCTTGTTATAGGACGATTCTTTATCACCAACGACAATCACGTAAATAAGTCCAGCAATCTAAATGAAGCGGCCGACTACTGCAGGTACGCTGAAATCAAAGCGGAATTAACGATTCTATAGAACCTCTTCTCTGGCTAGTGCAGGTACGCTGAAATCTTTCTCCTCTGCTCTTTATTTAAATTGCGAGTTTATTTGAAATTGATTCCCACCTACTTCATAGTGGGTCAAAGAATTGAATGCGGTTGCAGGTCATAAGTCCCGCAGTTACCCTTAGTTGGAGATTTTCACCGCGTTTGGACACCAAGCGAACTACAGTCTCGTTTCTTAAGTACTATGGTCAAAATAAACTTGGTAGATTTAACATTCCTTTACAGCTTTTCTGTGCTCAAATGTTTAAATGAAATGGTAGAAATTAGGGTTTCTTTAGTACTATGGTCAAAATAAACTTGGTAGATTTAACATTTCTTTACAAGTTTTTCTGTGTTTAGATATTTAAATTAAATGGTAGAAATTAGGGTTTTAGGTTAGAAATGTGAAGAATGGTAGAAATTAAGGTTTTATAATTCTTTTAGTTTTTAAATAATTTTAGTACTATGGTCAAAATAAACTTGGTAGATTTAACATTCTTTTACAAGCTTTTCTGCTTTTAAAATAATTCTGATGTTTAAATTAAATGGTAGAAATTAGAGTTTTAGGTTAGAAATGTGAAGAATGGCAGAAATTAGGGTTTTATTATCTTTTTGACTTTTAAACAATTTGGATGTTTAAATTAAATGGTAGAAATTAGGATAAATGTTTAAATTAAATAGTAAAAATTAAAGTTTTATCTTAGAAATTTGAAGAATGGTAGAAATTAGGGTTTTATGTTAGAAATTAGATACACAATCTCTTTGTGATGTTGCATTATAAAATTAATTTTTGGATATTTGCTATTTTTACAATTATAACCCTTTACATCTTTTGTGATGTTGAATCATATGTAGGTTTTATTATGTTATGAAATATATGTGTAGGTTTTATTACTGTTAGGTAGTGTGTTTTGTTGAATCATATGTAGGTTTTATTATGTTATGAAATATATGTGTAGGTTTTATTACTGTTAGGTAGTGTGTTAGGTAGTGTATAATATGATTTAGTTTTAAAATAATTGTATGTTTTTTTTTTTCATTTTTACATTTACAACTATCCATATGAATTATATATGCTTGATAATGATAATTGATAATTTTGAGGTTTTGGAATTTTTAAAATAAAATAAAATATATAATATATATTATTGTGAATTGACTTGAAATTTTTTTGAGGTGTATGTACAACTTAAAAAGATAAGATATTATTATGTCAATAATACTAATAAATATATAAGAATTTGTCTAAAATAAATTGTTTTTTCTTCTTTATATTTAATAGGTTTAAAATAATTATAAATACACATGATTATTTTAAAGTGTTAAAATTTTAGAAATATAATAAAATTTATATTGTATATATCATTTAATGTATAATTTAATATGATTGAAATATTATGATATATAAAATTTTTACATTAAATTTAATATGATTATGATTGAAATATTATGATATGTATAATTTTTATGTTTGCTTTTTGTTTATTTTTTTACTTAGTTTTTATATAATTATTTAATAAATATGAAATTAAAATGAATATAAAGCATTTTCATTATTAATAATTATATTTTATATTAAAAAATATTTATTTTTATATTATTTAAATACAATGGGGTAAGTTAATAAGTCAATAAACTCAACATATGTGATTTGAGTTTAGTATCAATTCTTACTCAGAGATGTGTTATTTATCCACTTGTTAACTCACACATATAATTGCTTAATAAACAATTCATATAAACAATACAATGAAGTAAGTTAATAAGTAGATAAACTTAACATGTCAATTGGGTTTCAAGCTAATCCTACCCACCTAGTTTCAATTCCCACTTATGATATGTGTGCTCTTTATCTACTTGTTAACTACTCATAATTACTCAATAGAGGTATAATCACCCTTCAATTCATACTACAATAGAGAATTTAACATGTCAATTGGGTTTGGTCCTAATGATCGCTGGATTCAAAGTTATCTCCCACCTAGTTTCAATTCCCACTTGTGACATATGTTCTCTTTATCTACTCATTAACTACTCATATAATTACTTAATAAACAAAATTGAAATAAATGTATATAAATATTATCATTATAATAAATATGATATTAAAATAAATACAAATGATTATCATTATCAATCATAATTACTAATAACTATATTTTATATTAAATATATAAAAAATAAAACAAATCTATATTAATATTATTACTTAATAAACAAGATTGAAATAAATGTATATAAGTATTATCATCTATAATAAATATGATATTAAAATAAATACAAATGATTATCATTATCAATCATAATTACTAATAACTATATTTTATATTAAATATATAAAAAATAAAACAAATCTATATTAATATTAATAATAATTATCTAAAACTAATAAACATACATAATCATAATAATAATTAAAATTTTTAATAATTAATAATAATTATCAAAAATTAAATTAAATTAAATAAATATCAAATAAATTTATAATATATATAATAATAATATATATATAGATATAAAAGTTTGAAAAATACATAATCGTAATAATCATTAAAAAAAAAACATAATAATAATTAATAAAAAATTGATAATTAATAAAAATGATAAAAAAATTAAATAAATATTAAATAGATTTATATATATTTATAATATAGGCATAAAGTTTAAAACATACATAATCAAAATTATAAAATATGAAAAAAACATAAAAGTATTCACAAAATACAAACCAAACCTTACAGTATTGATATATGGACTATATGCCAATATAGTATCCGCCTCCAATCCAGATAAAGAATTCCGTATTGGTTCGTTCGTTTTTCAGGTGGTTCCCGGTACGACTCCCGCATGCATGAATATATTGTGTAAGAGATCAGTCCTTAACTCACTTTTATGGCCCGCCTCAGCCAGCTATCTCTATTGTGTTTTTTTTAACTCAATACCACACGAAATTGGCTTCTCCTGTGTTTGGTTGATTTGCAGTTAAATTACAGAGACAGAAGGAGAAAATGAATAATGGAATCAATTATTTTATGTGGAGTTAGTTGATTTGCAATTCTTACCAGTCCACCTCCGGGTGGGTGTTCCACGCGGGTTTTCAGTGTTTGTCCGGGCCTGGAGCTAAATGATAAGAAATTTTACTGATCTGGTTTAGTTTTGCTACGATTACTCCTTTAGTGCATAAATATGTTTTTTTCACAAAATTTTAAGTATTCTAAAATTTGACGGTTAGAATCAATTTTAGGCTTTTTAACGAGCTTCGATGCTGGGTATTGAGGAGTTTTGAAAATATTCAGGAGCTAAATTGCTCACTTACTAGTAATTTACTAGTCGAATTTCATTTTGGGTATGGCCATGCTTTGTACCCTCATTAAGATTCATTTCTTTGTTTCGAGTTTTAATGTGAGATAATTGATAGTAACCAGTGGTGAGAGCATAAAAGATTGAAATAAATTTCTCAAATGACATTGATAAAATAGAGAAGAAAAGATTTTTCAAATAGAAAAAGATTGAAGGGAATTTCTGAAGTGACATTGATTTTTCAATTTCAGGGCATTTTAAGAAGTGAATATGGCTGAGATCAAAGTGGAATTAACGATTCGATACTCTCTGACCAATTGGAAGTGGCTACAACCTCCATGCAGGTATGCTAAAATCTCTCGATACTCTCTGGCTACGCTAAAATCTTTATTTAAATTGTACGTTTATTTGAAATTGATTCCCATCTACTTTGTAGCGGGTCAAAGAATTGAATGTTATTGCAGGTCATAAGTCCCGCAATTACCCTTCGCTGGAGATTTCCACAACGTTTGGACAGCAAGGGAACGACAGTCCCGTTTCTTCAGCACTATGGTCAAAATGATGTTTTAACATTTAACCTTTAGAAGCTTTTCCGCGTTTAAAATAATTAGGATGTTTGCCTACTGTTTCAGATTTTTTGTAATTTTAAAAGAAGTTTTAGTTTAAATTAAATGGTAAAAATTAAAATTTTATGTTACAAAGTTGAAGAAGGGTAGAAATTAGGGTTTTATGTTAGAAATTAGGTACACAATCTTTATATCATCTTGAATTATAAAATTAGTTTTTTAATATTTTTTATTTTTATAATCTCTAATCTTTTACTTGATTTGGAATTATATGTTAATAAGATTTTGTTTTAAAATAATTTAAGTTTTTTTTTGTTAGAATTATATGTTAATAAGATTTTGGAATAAGATTTTGTTTTAAAATAATTTAAGTTTTTTTTTTTTTTTAATACTTATCTTTATTGTGTGATGAATTATGAATACTTAATAATTAGTAATTTTAAGGTTTTGAAAATTTTAAAACAAAACAAAATA
>ML809062.1:15365-47745 GCA_009831015.1 Picea engelmannii
ATTAGAGACCTTATACAACTTGCACACCAGTATGAAGTAAAGCTTCTGCTGCTCAGGCTGGACAAATTTGCTTCTAAGCTTCTTATAACCAGAGACACAGCGATTGATTTTCTGAAGATGGCCTATTTATTTGGCCTCGCCTTCACTAAAGAAGCTGCTTTTCAAATTATCGATCAAAATCCTTCGTGGTTTAGAGAGATCATTATTGAACTGGAAGCAACTCATCCAACAATTGTTGGAGACTTTCACGCGCTCGCAATACGTAGAATGACCAACCTGAGCTTGACGACACATCATCGTTAACGAGAATAAAGGGCGTTGGCTAAACGTTTTATTGGTTGGTGTTTTTGCTGGAATTTGGTGATGTAAATTTGGATAAAATCGTTATTTTCTGTTGTTTAAATTGTATTTTTGAATGTATAAATGGATTTATGGTGTTGAAAAACTCTGTGACATTAAGATTATATCCAACAATTCTTCGTCAAATTTTGAGTAATATGAAAAAAAGTCTTTTAAAAACAATAAAAAAAATAAAATGTTTGTGTTTGAAAATGTGTAACTTCATAGTTTTGTTTCTGCCATATTGTTTCTTCGGTTGAAGAGTTATATAAACGACAGCTTTTATTTCTCTTTTATTGTAATATGAACCACTCAGTTTTAATTAATTATGTTTTTCTTTGTAACTGTTAATGGTTGTTGTTATCCCCTGTGGATGTTAACAAATTTGAGTTAGTTATCTCATTATGTTGTATATGGGATTAATATTATATGAAAATTATTTTATATTTTATGAATTTGTATATTATAAATTTTAATAATATGTTTTATATGATAATGATGATGATGATTAATGTCCATTAAGATTTAATTGGTTTATCGTACCTTAAGAGGGTAAGTGATTATTTGTAATTCTTTAGAATTTTGTTTCTATGCTTGAAAAACATTAAGAGAAGCTTTCCAAAATCACCATATTTTTGTTAAATTAATATATTATAAAATTTAATAATAAATAAATAGAAAACTATTTATTTAATTTTTGTTTAAATTAGAATACCCAGTACTTTTAATTTTAATATTTAATATTTATCTTGTAAATTAATTTTATACATATATTTTTAATTTCTAATTTTTATTATAGGTAAAAATTTGTATTTTTAAAAGATACTAAAAATGAAATTATAATATTGATAATTGTTATATCTATAATAAATTAATAATTTTAATTGCTTTTTAATATCATTAATATTAAACAAAGTGTTAAAAACTAGTTAAAAAAGATAAAATAATATCTTAAAAAATTAAAAGCTAACGCTTAAAATAATTTAAATTTAATTACCACATTTTGTATTAGATTAAAACATGATAATTAAAGAAAAAAAATTATTTTTTATTAAATAATAATAAATTTATAAAAATGATTCATAATCATTTTTATTATTTTATAATATTTTAATTTTTTTAAATATATAATTATTATATTATTTTTATTTATTTATTCCTTAATCTAAAGATACATGAGCATTTCATAATTTGGATACAATCACAATCAATTTATTATTATGGTAATGAGAGGTTTTCTACAATCTAAAATCAGAATGAAAGGGATGTTGAGGGATAACATATAATTATTGTTACTGTAATATGATTTTAAAAAAATGATGATCATTTACTATTTTTAAAAAATTATTAATTTTAATGAATTTATCAATTTGAATGTGTAAGTTTTCACAATGAGACATATTGTTGAGAATATTTTTGGATCAGAACTGTATCTGGTTTTTGAAATGTTTGAAGTTTCAAAACCAAGTACATAATTTTGATCCAAAAATATTCTCGACAATTTATCAATTTGTTTTTGTGAAGGTTGAAATTTGAAAAGCATTTTACCTAATTTTAAATTATATATTCAAATGTTTTTAGAAATTGTGCTTTTTGAGATCAATAATAAATATTGACCATATTTAATGGACAAAATGCTTCATGATCAATGTTTTACTTGTCAAATTCTAGCACTAGTCTCTACCCACTCTACTCCCTACACATCTATACACTTACCTTTTGTCCCCATGTTGCAAACCCCTTCTACTTCAATTCTTACTATGTCCTTGTTTCTAGTTGTAAACTCCTTCCACTTCAATCCTTATATTCATTTCTTCTTGCTACATGTCTTGTGGTGACCCAACACCATTATTGATCCATCTTGTTGGTTCTTCTAGTTGATATTGAAATATTATTTATTATTTTATTCATTTATCAAGTTTTTGTTTTTTAATGAGAGTGTAGATTTGAAAAAAAATTCCATCCATTAAAAATAGACTATTTTAATCATACATAAAAATGAAAAACAATTGTTGTTTTATAATCAATAATAAATATTAACTATTTGATAAATAAAATACACAACTCAAATTCTAGCACTAATATCTACCCACTCAACTCCCTACAAATCTCACCTTTGCTTCAATCCTTTTTCCATCCTTCTTGTTGCATGTCTCATGATCCAACACCATCAACTCATCTTGTCTTGTATAGCTAATGTAACCACTCTCCTTTCTATCCCCACAAATCCCACACCATAATCCTTAGAACTCTACTCCACTAACATTATTAGTTCCTACACCACCACATCACTTCAATTGGTGGATTTTGTGGGAACTTCCTTTTACGTTTAACCCAATTCGTTTATCTATCAACATTGTTCTTCTTCACCTCTATTTCCTTCCACTATTCTTTTTCAATCCACCCCCTATTCCTCCATGCATTCAATCTAATCTGATTAGTAAATAGATCAAGGTTAATTGGTAGAAAGCATCTCATCAAATATCACTGATCGAAAGCAACTTGTTTTGCCCACTTTCAATGAGAACTCTCTATCATGCCATGTCCACTTCCTTTGGCAAAGAAAACACAACTTCAAACTTATTAGCAATTCAAACAAAGTAGGCCCATCAACTATATGCTTTTATATATATATAAAATGGTTTTCAAAGTAATTTAGGTGAAAAAGCAATGATTTTTAAGAGATTTTTTCTAAGTTGTTTGTGGAGTTTGTTTACGATATTAATAAGAGTTGTGTAGAAAAAGATCTTAGATATTTAAATGTGTAGACTTTTACAATTAATCATAATATATCAAGCTTTTTAAAAATAAACTGAATGTAAATTTTGAATATTATAAAAAATAAAATTAGAACATACATTGAAAATAGGAAGCAACCTTTTCCATCAAAATTAAATATCATAGATTTTCATCGCATTCCCAGAGTAGGCTCAACGCAATCATATCTTTATTTTAGAAAGGGGCCTATCAAAGTTGGTTTCAATTCAATTTACCCTTCTCAAATATCGTTGTTGTCTTTCAATGCTTAAAAAAATCAAATTCCAATATTTCAAACTTTCAAAACAATCTTTATGTGCGATGGTGAAGATGAAGGGGGCACGAGATTATTGATTATACTATGAAGTCCATGCTTCAGTATATCAAGATTTTGACAAGATGATAAGGTTTGAGATGAAATTTTCATTCGAACTGTATGGAAACTAATATTAACATGGTGAATTATGGAAACTAATATTTACATGGTGAATTAATGTTATAATCAAATTGAAGTTTTAAATGGGAAAAAATGAAGACTTATTTAACTTTGAATGAAAGTTTCAAATCACCATGACATAACACAACCTCAAACCTCTATTTTCAAAACTCAAAAAAAAAGACAAGAATCAAGTTGAAGTATTAGAGAAAAATAATTTGGAGAATGATATGAAAGTTTGAGAAACCTTCACACCAAAGTATGCATAATGCCATTCACATCAATGGGAGATAATCCAAGATGCAAGTACCCTTTGGTTTTATCCATTCCCAACATGTATATTATTTACTAACAAACCAAAACACAATCACAAGTACTTATCCAATATATGAGATATGCGCAATATATGAAATATATCATCAAATAATTACTAACTTTATGGATGACCTATAAGATATGCCCAATATATAAGATATATCATCAAATAATTGCTGACTTTTACTAACTTTATGGATGACCTATGAGATATGCCCAATAAATAAGATATATCATCAAATAATTGCTAACTTTATGGATGACATTCTTGAATATTTTCCAAATGTATGAATCAACTTGTTAACAAATTTTCCACTAAACTTAAGTATATTATTGTGCCAAGCATGTAATTGCTTTATATGGTGGACACTATTATTATTATTTTATTTTAGCTTTTGATATTAGGCTCAAGGCTTTAAGTCATTGCCTTCGGTTACAATTTAAATATAATCATTGTAATAGCTTATGCTTTGTGTTCTTAAAGCATTGTAGTATAAATTTAAAATGGGCATCGACAATTATTGTGCCAAGCATTTAATTGCTTTATATGGTGGACACTATTATTATTTTATGTTAGCTTTTGATATTAAGTTAAGGTTTTAAGTTCTTGTCTTTGATTACATTAAGTATAATAATTGTAATAGTTTGTGCTTTGTGTTCTTGAAGCATTGCAGTATATAAATTTAAAATATGTATCAACAAACATTAATCATTTAATTTTATATTAATATTTGTTTGTAGGTTTGTTTTTATGAGGCAAGAACCAAACTTTACCATAACTAAAATAACCATGATCAACAACCATGTTATTAAAAGTGTTTGTAGATTAATACTTTTCATATGATTTTGTAGTGTACTTGTAGCAATTTGAACAATCATCATAGTTGTAAGTAGCGATAAACATAAGCATGAGATAATCATCATCATCATCAAACCATCTCAGTATCATCGCCATATAAAACATAAACAAACTCAAGCATCATCACATATGGGAAAATAACAATGTAATGATCTCATTGTTCCCATTCAATTGAGTGCACACTAGGAGGTGGACCTTACAGTAGCCCACTAGGAGAACATTGGTGGGGCCATTAAAAAACGTGGCAAGGTCAAGCCATCTAGATCATAAGGGTGATTTTCATTCAAACTTTTCATTAGGCGTAGGGCTTGTCGGAATGCTTTGTAATACATATCCACTGCGAGACACATGCATAATAAACTAAACCAATTTGTATGATGAAGGGTCATCCTCTTTAAAAGTGAGAGGCTCAATCCATACTTGAATTGACATTGACATTAACATTAACATTAACATACTTGACAAAACACAGTCAACATAGCACAATTCTCTAGCATGAAGTTGAATTGTCATAACAACAATATATCAATTTCGAATAGTTAAAATTATATGTTATTTACTAACACTCTCATTATATAAATTCCATGCCCTAATAGAGGAAAAAATCATCTTGGTTTTAAAATTGATCAATATAGATTCACATCTACAAGTGGGTTTGATAATACCTCTTATTTTACGAAATAGGGCCATAGATTCTTGTTTCTATCTTTTAACAAGTAAATAGATTCCCTACAAAAGTTACAATAGAAGGAACCTATTCTTTACGATGAGATGAACAAGACACACAATATTCCACTACAATACTAAATACGTGTGATATCATCTAGGAGGTGACAACAATAAATGATAAATCTTGCTTGAGTCAGTGGTTTTAATTTCCATGGAATGATCAAGTTGCATCCAAGTTGGCATTCACAAACTTTCTAAAACATTGTGGGCCATGGATTGTATAAGGGTTTCCATATCCTTTTTTTCAATTGATATTACAATAACAAAAACATCATCTTTAATGAACCTATATAATATTTATAAAATCATTGAACTCCATCCCTATAATTACTCAATTATAATATTTCACGTCATGATGTCAAATACTTTAAGATTGTTCATCAAGCACAATACACAATAAATAATAAGTAAGAAAGAATTACATGCTAATTTTATTTGAAAATCAAATACTTCAATCCTAGGATGTTCCTGTTTTTGGGATTGAAACATCGAGTTTCAAATAAAATTAAGGGAGATTCATTTCTTATATATATATATATATATATATATATATATATATATATATAAATAAAGAGAAAGAGTGAGAATTTGATTATATATTCAAAATTTAAACTTGCATTTCCTACAAAAGGGTGATAAGAAACAATGCAAGGCAATAGAGTTTCAAAGTACAATAACAAGCCATTGCTTCAATAATTTAGTGTGCTATTGCTTCAATATTTTAATACAGAAGTCTACAACTTTCATATAAATAAAATGTAGACATGGAATTTTCCTTCAATATTTTAGTACGGAAGTCTACAACTTTCATACAAAGAAAATGTAGACATGGAATTTTCCTTTGACAATGTAGTACAATATCATGTAATAAAAAATAGAGAAAATGCCACACTTAATGATAAAATGTTGGTTGCATAAGTATAATATGTGGTTTGATACTCTTTCAAACAAATATGTTGATGAAATAACAAAACTATGAATACAATATCATGCTGAAAGCAAGCACATGAAAATTTTACTTAGTAGTCAAGAATCTAGGAGAAGATGGCTCAATATTTAATTTTAGAATCAAAGCAATGAAATAATTTGATTTTAATGAAGATTATAATATAGGAACACGACAATTCATTTAGAAAGATATTCTTGATCTATTGTAGCATAACATGCATTGCATATGCATTCTTCATTTGCCACATCTTCATCAACAAATGCATTGACCATTATATAAGGTAGGAAGTGGTAGTAATGAAAAGTTAAAAACAAAATATATGATCATAATAAACTACAAAATAGAACATAATTTACAACTAACCTCAACACATAAGCATTAGCATGTTACTTGATGAGACTTAACTTAAATTGAGTTTGAGGTGTATTAGCCACCTAATATGACTAATAGAATCGTCTAGAGCATCTCTAGTTTCTCGGTGAATTTGAGAAATTTGGGAAGGCCACATGTTCCTTAGGTTAACCTCTGAACGAGATTTCCCCTTTTTATTCATTACATATATTTTCTCAATAATTAAATTTTTGGACTCGCTGTAAAAAACAACGCTTTGAAATAAAAAAGACTCTTCTTCATCGAAGGTCTCTCTCTCAATTATTTCCATGAAAAGATTATGGTGAGCCATGTTCTCTGGCTAATTAGCGTTGGGGAACACCTTTTCGATGTCAATCTTGAGTTCCATATCCTCGAGGGAGAGGTCGTGGATGTTTCTTTCGCCTCGAGGTCCCTCCTCTTCTTGCACAATATTTTTTATTTTCTTCCGCAAGGGAAGCTTGTGGGAGCATTCAATTTTTCCCGAAGGAGGGTTCTTATCTCCTCCTCCACCTGAATAATTGTGGGTTACTTTATTAATTTGGTGATTCATTGGAGCACTGCTCCGAGATGTTGTATTCTTTGGAGTGATAGTTGGGGATTGAGCACTCTTCTCACCTAGACCTTTTCCTTTCTGTTTGTACGACTCATTGGTGCCGAGTATTGTTTCTAGGTCGCTAGTGTCACGAGTAGAAGTGTATGAGTCATTGTCTCCATCTTCATTCAGAATAGCATTAATAAGAGAATTTGTGAAGCCCATTGCCAGTAGATGTTCTACAAAAATTCCGCTAGGGTCGAACCCTTTTACCCTTTCAACATATATTAGATTCATGCTATGTAAATGGCTTGCAAATTCATCAATCTTGTTCATATTTCTGAATATGAAGTTCCCAACTTTCCAAGGAAGAGGTATGAATTTATTTTTTCTTTTTTCATGGAAAAAATGCAACTAGTAGTTGTATTTCCTCGTTATTTCAGTAACAAACATTTTTTCAAATATGTGGCATGGGAGAAAGGAAGGATTTTCCTTGGAACCGAAAATCCTTATGACATTGTAATTCTCCATTTCTTCCAGGTTCCCCTTCCTATCTAGGAACTTACTCGCCTGGTCAGACATCCAGAGAGTGTCCTTTCCAAACAACAAGCCTTTAAAAACTGAGACAAAATCATTAAAAACTTCATAAAAATGTTGGGAGGCCTTGTGCCTCCATAATGTTTGATACCAGAAGGTTACCGGGTCGAATTCACAGTTTACCTTCTTACACACAGATAATCTCAAGAATTGACAACAATGTGCTATTGCGAAAACCAAATAAGATGACATAAATAATTTCTTCTCCTTCTTGAATTGAAACAATTGGGAAGAGATTTCAATGGAAATCAACTTGCCCCAATCGAGGATGGCCTATTCTTTGACTGTAAAATATAGAATGTAATAATCATGTGGGAAATGCTGGTTGTAGTTCCTTGTCGTGTTATCCTCGTGAAAAACCAAGTGATTTATCGGAAAGGATTTTTGAATGAGCTAACCTGCAATATTGTGATGTCCTCGGGGACGGCCGTTGGGTTCTCCAAGAATTCAGGTAAGAGGTCTAATCCATTTCCATGCTTCTTTAATAATTCTCTGCAATCTTCACCCTTGAAGGTAAGCGTTGGCACGGGAAGTCTCAACATCTTATGAAATACCTAAGGCGACAAAGAGATAGGGGAATGATCCTGCACTTGAATGATCCGTTGGCTTGGAATATATCTCTTGGTGCACCAGGTGACCAACTCCTTACAGTCAAAGACTTCCAGGACACAACCTGCACGCGCAATTACAAACTTCTAGATTACTTCCTTCTGGGAAGAAGGGGATGAGTAGTAGGAATATGCTCTGGACCACTGAAAAATTTGGTCGTCACACCCGAAAATGTTCAATGTATCTCCACAGAACTGTCGTCGAGTTGTTTCCATAAGTTGACGAAAACATTCCTTTTCTCCAAATAATGTTTAAAACAAACACTTAAGAAGGATAATATAATCCTCCGTAAATCTTGGTTTAATGTGTTTTAATAGGATATCTCCTCGAGCCCTTCGCTTATTAATGACAATTTTTACGAACCTGCATGATGAGTTGTTAGCATTCAAATCATACTAAATGCGCATTGGGAAGAGCATGAGGGTGGTGGGGATGGATGGGAGAGAAATAGGATTTGAGACTTTTGTGAACCCGGGAACCCACGAGACCGTGGCTGTATGAGGTTTAAAATCGACTAAGTATAGAACAACATGGCGATCGGTCGGACTCATTGTAGGAGGGATGGGACTTGGAAGTTCGAGGATTTCGAGGGTCAAATGTAGATCGGGGAACTTTTGGATGCAAAATGTATATCACGGAACATGGGGTATGAGAGTTTGACCCCGCCAACCTGGGAACACGCGATTGCAAAATCGGCCAAGTATAGAACAACATGACGATCGGTCAGACTCATGATGTGAGGTTATGGATGGAAATGAGGATCCATAAGTCCGCCAACCCAGGAACCCGTTGTTTTGAAAAAATGACTAAGTATAGAATGAGAAAGAGAAAGTAGAAGGGAAAAAAGGAAAGGGAAAAACGGGTAATTATAGAAGAGGGAAGAGAAAGGGAGAAAATAATTTGGGAAAATATAAAAGGGGAGGGAAATTTTGGAAGCGGGACATGACCTCAACATGCCCGAAAATTTAAATATAATTTCAATAAATTGACTTTGTTCCATATTGAAGACGTGCTTTTTAGGCAGTTAAATGGAAACCTGGATATATTGAGCATACAAATTTAGATTTTGAATCCGAAAAAATGCATGGAGAAGCTGAGACTGAGGGCTACACAATGAACTTGATTTTTCTTCTTTCGATATCGTTCTTTTTATTATTCCAAGAGAAGGAAAATATAGGTGACCAATTTTGGTCAACAACTGGCTCCAATTGCACCCCATGTGGGTTACTGAGAACCTAGAATCTCATAAAAAATTGTCTTCTCCATTGGGCTATGGAGTCATCTTCAAAACAAATTCTTAGAATTCTTCCTCTTTCATGGAGTTATCCTCAAATTTCAATATAAGGACTACCTTGTTGTACAAACTTGAACTGAAGAAACAAAATATGTACATACATGATCTACCTACCTTATCTTACTTGGAAGAAAGGGGGCACCTTAGGTATATGTATATTTTCAATGGATTCATTCAAGCACCCAACTAATCTGCGAAATGAGATCCAAAATTGTGGAACATATTGGGGCTTGTACCAATGAGTCAGGGGCACTCTCAATGTCTATTGAAGAAAAATTGAACCAGGTGTGTTGAGGATCCAATTGCATTGTTTGTCCAACAATGCTCTGGAACCATGATTCAATGAAATCGATTCTTGACTTCTCAAGAATATTGTTGTCTTTTTTTGGATGAGGAGTTTATCGTCTAAAAATACATTCATATTTGTTCTTATCTCCAATTTCTTCTAGGGTTCTTGATTCATCAATAATATCTTGAAAAGACTCTTCCTTCATGCATCATTCTTCTCAAGATTCATTTCTTTCACCATTTTTTCTTGTTGCAAGGCTCTTGCGACTTTTTATCATCTGTTGCGAGGCTAAAATATTATTTTTCATTTGGTGGAGGCTCCTTAATTTCATTATTGAACTGGCTGCTCAAAATATCTTCATATGGAGTATATGAGAGAATGAAATTTTCTTTTTGTAAATTGGAATTTTCATCTTCATTTTCAACAATATGATTCGACTTAGAAAAGTCATCCAATCTTTGATTAGATTCTTTTTCAAAATTAGTCACTTCATTATCTTGCGACCATATGGGAGAAATTGGGTGGGAAAACTTTTCAACAAATAAATCTTCTAATATATTCTGACCGATAATGGTACCAAGGAACAATGAATGTGACCATTCAAGAGAATTCTCATGTAGAGTTTGTAAAAATATTCGGCATATAATATTGTATTTAGTGAGATTAAAAATTTGGCATGCACAATTGAATCTATACAAATGTTGCTCTGCATCCTCCAAAATATTTCCATAGAATGTAGAAAAAAAATCCATAGGAATATTAGGCATCTGAAATTTTTTCTTCTGGTAGATTTAAAGGGCCTCTATGTAGTCGTCTTCTTCTTTGGGAAGTTGTTCATTTTTCTACATCTCTTGAAACAATTGATGGACTCAGTGAAGAAGGTAAAGGGGCATCATGAAATGAATGAACTTCTTCATAGGAATCATAATATACATCTTGAAAAAATTGAGTCTTTCCAATGGAGTTTCCATGGAGTTCATTCTCCCGAATCTTTTGTGTTTCTTCGGTCTTTTTAAGGTCATTGCAACATATTTCAACAATCTTTTTATAAATCGCACACATTTACAACAAGAAACAATTTTCTTGAATATTTTTTTCGAAACTTTGAACCATGGAGACTCTGGTTTCTCAATTGATCTGAAACAGGGCCTCAAATATCTTGAAAATAAATGGCTCCCTAGTATGGTCGCAAAAAATGTTGACATTTGAATCTGTTAGGACTAAAACGACAACCTCATGAGGATATGAATCACCTTGTGTTTTTATAGAGATGGTACTCCTCTTTGGCTAAAATATATATCTTGAATATCTTGGATTAAGAGTGTGCTTAGACAGCAGATCCCAAATCTTTATTGCTTAAATTTGTTCAATAAAATGGTTCTTCAATAAACTGAACTAATATTTATGTGTAGCAAGAACTATTTTAACAATAGAAAATATTGAAGGAAAGCTTCAACATCAGAATTTCTTTGTGATCAACATCACATACACAATCTTCTTAGTCACATATAAATGCATCCATATCTTCTTCACAAGAAATAGGAGAGAATAATTTTATAATCTAAACTAATTTTAAAAGAGTATTACTATTAATATCAAAAAGAGAATTTGATAGATCAATTTCAAATATCTCATACTTAAGACTCAAAGTTATAAGATACGATCGAAATCAACCCCGAAGTAATTATTTGTGGAGTTTTATTCATGAAAGATGTTATTCATTACAAAATCTCTGGCAGTCATGTATATGGTTGTAAATACTCCATGATCAATAAGAACAGTCTTTTGAAGAATACAAGAAGAATACTCAAGAACTCAACCTTCTGCCCAATTCATAGATTCAAGCATAAATCTAGGAGAAATGGTGTAGAAGAAGAGAAAGAGTGGAGAAGATGGAGATTTATTTTTGTTAATCATAAGTTTGGTTGTATATTCATGGATGTACCTTATTCTTCTTGTTTTAATATTCTACCCTTGTCCCTGGTCCTGCCCCTCTGAAAATTCTAATTATGGAACCCTTGTGGAAGCACTTATTCTCTTTTTAAAATTAGATTTTCTAACTACTTGAGTAATTAAAGTTTTTTCTTTCTTGAATTTCCCGTACACTTTTCTTATTGAAGTATTATTTTTAATTAATGCCTCATTAAGTCTTCATTAATAAACTTATATCATTAATATCTCAATATTTCAAACAGGTCCCTTTTCATTTTTAATAAAAGTTTTTAATTAAACTTTTATTTTCAAATTTTAGTTAGTTGTCCTTTTAAAGAGGTGGATTGTGTTTTAATTTTTTGGAAGTGATAATAATCTTTTCAGCGATGAAAATCACTTCATATGTGATCTTCATCATCTTACCTTTCTAACAATATAAAGTTTTCCCAAATCTGACTCTTGGATCTCAAGATATGAGCTCGTGAAGTTGAGTTGTCAAGCAGATCCATTAAAAATGACACTGATTAGTATTTCAATTTCTTGTGAAAAATTATCCACTTTAAACCTTTTAAACCTATACCATCATATTCTTCGTTGCAATACCTTTCCAACGATATAAATGTTTCCCGATTCTATCATCCGAAGCTCAAGATATGGTTTTCAGAAGTTCGTGGCTTAACCACTGTCAATTAGATGTCTTGGGTGAATGTGGACCTTTGATTAAATTTCGTCCTTCCTTTTAGTAATTAGACTTATGTGGTGAAAATGATATCCCACATGTATTGGGATATTTGAATTCTTTATCTATATATTCATAAATGTATTATACACTTCACAAGGATCATTAAGAGATAAGATTATGGAGCTTTGTGGGTTCGACCTCCCCTTGGAATTAATTGATAAAATATAATTTTACTTGACAAGTCAACCTTCACATACGCCCAGTCATTGATGAGTCAGCCAACTAAATATTTCCATATGTCATCCAATAGTAATGTTCCATGTGTCTCTATTAATTAGCTGGCATGTGTCACACTTTCATAGGTTTCCATGTGTCGCATGGAACACCCGGTGATTGATGAGTTGGCCAACCAAATATTTCCATGTGTCATCCAATAGTAATGTTCCACATGTCTCAATTAATTAGCTGACATGTGTCACTCTTTCATAGGTTTCCATGTGTCACAATTCCATGATGTTATATCCAATAGTAATGTTCCATGTGTCTCAATTAATTAGTTGCCATGTCCCACTCTTTCATAGGTTGCCATGTGTCACAATTCCATGTTGTTATGTGGAAGGGTTACATAATATGAATAAAAGTACCATGTTACCCACTCTTGGGCTTCCATATGGCACCATCCATATGTTGACACTGAGTCGGCCAACCAAATATTTCCATGTGTCATCCAATAGTAATGTTCCACATGTCTCAATTAATTAGCTGACATGTGTCACTCTTTCATAGGTTTCCATGTGTCACAATTCCATGATGTTATATCCAATAGTAATGTTCCATGTGTCTCAATTAATTAGCTTCCATGTGCCACTCTTTCATAGGTTGCCATGTGTCACAATTCCATGTTGTTATGTGGAAGGGTTACATAAAATGAATAAAAGTACCATGTTACCCACTCGTGGGCTTCCATATGGCACCATCCATATGTTGCCACTGAGTCGGCCAACCAAATATTTCCATGTGTCATCCAATAGTAATGTTCCACATGTCTCAATTAATTAGCTGACACGTGTCACTCTTTCATAGGTTTCCATGTGTCACAATTCCATGATGTTATATCCAATAATAATGTTCCATGTGTCTCAATTAATTATCTGCCATGTGTCACTTTTTCATAGGTTGCCATGTGTCACAATTCCATGTTGTTATGTGGAAGGGTTACATAAAATGAATAAAGGTACCATGTTACCCACTCGTGGGCTTCCATATGGCACCATCCATATGTTGCCACTTGTCATGAGGTGAGTGGTTGGCATGTGGAAAGTTTTAATTGGTTAAGAATTTAAATAATTTAAATAAGGTTTAAATAGGAGACTGAACGAGAGGGTAAAGGCGGGGAGAGTTTGTAGGTGTCGGAAGTGAAGGGGGGGAATTTGGGGGTAGCAGAGTTAGGGAGGATGACATGAGGTGAAGTAAAGGGGGGGAGGGAATGAGTGTGGAGGGTTGGCGAGTGAGGGAGGTGAGGGGTTAAGGGAGTCCGTGAGTCCGACATAAAAATAAAATTAAATAAGTATGGAATTAGGCAGGGATGATTTTAGGGATGAAAATTTATTTTAAAATGTAGAAACCTTGGCGAATCTTACTAATCCTTCATATGCCAACTATAAATGTTTGGCGATATTTTTGTAAAAATATTCAAATTTCTAAGGATTTTATATATTTTTTATAAAAGTTTGGCGATTTTTAAGGTAAAATAATTTTATCCTATAGAATTTGGGCGAATCATTTTTAAAATAGTGAATCTCATTTTTGGAAAAATCATGGAAAATTAGTCCATGAGCGAAATTTAGCCCCTAAAATCATCCATGGAATTAGGGGGTGGGTAAGGAGAGTGGAGTGGAGGAGTGAGGGATGTGAGGGGTTAAGGGAGTCTGTGAGTTCAACATAAAAATAAAAATAAATAAGTATGGAATTAGGTGGTGGGTAAGGAGAGTGGAGTGTAGAGGAAGGGGAATGGTGAGTGTGAAATATAGCGGGATAAAATAAAATTAAACTAAGTGATGTGGAAGGGGTGTGGAAGTATGATATAATAGAATATCTTTATGGGTTTTGACCCTTAAAATTTGAAGAAACCAAAGGTCTTGGGCCCAAAAATTTAAATGTAATTTCAAGAAATTAACTTTGTGTCATATTGAAGACGTGTTTTTTAGGTGATTAAACGAAAACCTGGATATCTTGAGCATACAAACTCGGATTTCGGATCCAAAAAATGTGTGATGAAGCTGAGATTGAGGGATAAACAATGAAATTGATCTCATTCAAAAAAATTCTTCTTTCGATATCATTTTTTTATTATTATTCCAAAAGGGAGAAAACATAGGTGATCAATTTTGGTCAACAAGTATCTAATCATTGCAATGCTCTCAATCGATGAAAAAAATGCTTCTATGAGGAGGATATGATAGGATGGATTCTTTAGATATACTGCAACCCTAAAATTCACATCCATATAGGATAACTAGAGTGGAAAGAGTGTGAAAGAGGAGTTTAGGCCTACTGATTTACAATTGTTTCCGAGACCATAATAAACTTTCCACCCTCCATTAATCCTTTTTTCAATGTTATAGTTTCAATTGATCTTGTGGTGAATATCAATTCCAAGATACGTGTATGAAGGCACTTCCTTCAAGCTATTGTTGTCATAAGCCAAAGTATCATAGGTGATCCTTTTAGATTTAATTATCATAACCTTTGTTTTGTCATGCCCATATATTATTTAACTCATTTTAAACTCTTTGTTTGATATCAACAAAGATGTTTCATATTTTCGTTTTGAGATTGTTAATTTATTTTAAATATAAATAATCATCACATTGTTAATTTATTTTAATTATAAATAGTTATCAATAGTATAGACCCTATTAATTTATACAACACAAGTGGACCTAATGATTAAGAACATGTGTTTCCTTTAAGAAATCATAAGTTCAAATCCATAGGGTAGTAGAGTATGTCCCACAAATAAGGGGGTCTCATACACCAATTTGGTGTTTGGCTTGGCCATGATCTTAAATTAGATTATTATTATTATTTATAATCTCATTTACTATAATTTAAATAATAAAAAACATTTCTTAAAGATATAATTTTTTATATAAATTTTATAATAAAATTAAAAACAATTAATTTTTAAAAAAATATTCACATATTTTACAAATAGATCAAATAAACCATTTTCATACTTAAATCATTTCAAAATTATTATTAATATTTATGATATACTAATTAATATATAATACTGTAAACAACATAATACAATGATTTCCATATAATATTAGTCCCACCTGCAACATAATTACACTGAAGGTGTTATATAAGGGGAGTTTTTATCGAAATTCATCGTTTGTCCAAAATGTATAAGAATTTGACACTTGTTCATTTGCAATAATGACTCTTCTCTTAATATGTGTATCCTCTTCCACCTACTTCACTTCGTCGGTCTGATTTTTGACTCTTCTCATACCACATGTATTCTCTTCCACCGACACCCATTCGATTATAGATAAATGTGAAGAAGGCAAAGAGAAAGAGGTGATTGTTGGTTGTGGAGCCTGATTATCTTCTTGATTGAGAGGTCCTTTCTTTTAGCCATGTTTATACCCCATGAAGTATTTACACCCCAGAAGTATGTACACTCTTCCATGTGGGGGAGTGCAGAGGGGGGGTACCCCCTCTACAGGGTCCGGGGGAGCTATCCCCCCGACTGGGGGGTCTGGGGGAAAGTGGGCCCCCAGCGGGGGTTCGGGGGTGAAGCCCTTGAAGGAAAAATTGCCTTGTAAATGTATATTGTAATTTCATTGTAAAAATGGACTGTTCATTATAAGGTCGCAGATCTAACGGTAGAGATTATGTTAAGGTTTTTTCCCTAGAAGGAAACCCTCTTTTATGAGGGAAATGTATTGCATCTATGATTGATGGTGAATATTGTATTCTGAGAGAGGGGACTGTGAGAGAAAGAAGAGGAAGTTACAGCAGGTTTTGCTGCAGGTTGTATCCCTTCATTTGCTGGATAATAATAAAGGAAGGACCTGGCAATTTCCTTGGTGGACGTAGCCCACACTGGGTGAACCATGTAAATATGTGTCTCTCTTGTATTGTGTATCTTCTGTGTTTTGTTTCCGCATTTGTTTTTGTTTTATTGCTCCATGGTCCTGTTTTTCTAACAATGATCAGAACAAAGAGATGTTGGAGGTGGTATCGGTTCTTTGCTTCTCAGTCGCTTCCTTCACGTTGTATTTCCCAATATGCAAGCCACCAAGCGATTTGGTGGAAATGATACAAAACTTGTTGGAGGAAATGACCATGAACTCTAGTAGAACTTATATGTTGATGCACATTGGTTGCGAGTATTCAGATCTTCGGCCAAACAGTTTAACGGTCGAGGATAGATGGATGGGTTTGCGCTGGCCTATCACTGGTTGAGAATTTTATGAAAGGC
Source organism: Picea engelmannii (assembly GCA_009831015.1). Taxonomy (NCBI): domain Eukaryota; kingdom Viridiplantae; phylum Streptophyta; class Pinopsida; order Pinales; family Pinaceae; genus Picea; species Picea engelmannii. The sequence goes on from ML809062.1 coordinate 32,552, forward strand.
TTGCAAAGATGAGATTCAAGTCCAGTCTTGAGGATAATTGTGGGAAAATCAAAAGGTTATGTGGGTGTTTTAGTTAGAGATAGAATAGATAGAATTGATCATGCCTCCATATTTTATCAGATAGTTGTTTATTTATAAGTATTAGAGTTAGGCAGGTCTTAGGCACACGACTAGTATTGGTTTCACGATATAGAATGGTTAGATGTAATTTTTAGGTTTGGAAATTCAGTATTTGGGTGCAAGAAAATTAGAGTTGGGGAAAAAGAAGATGGGTGGAGATAACGTAGATCAAGAAGTAGAGATATTCATCAGCATGAGATAGAAGAAGCATCCAAAGTAAGTGTATGCTTTGATCAATGGGAGGTTCAGTCTGTGGAAGGTGATATCTCAAAGCCAAATCTTAATCTTGCAGATAACAGTCAGGGTTTGAGTAAAAGATTCAGAATTTCTATAATTATAGGTTCAATTCTAATCATAGTAGTAATCCTTTCCATCGATGTTTGTTTACCCCACAGATCTAAGAAGAAGCACAACATGAATTTAATTGAGAATGACGATTAGGATCAACTATCTCCAGTCATCAGTCTTGCATGTGAAGCCACCCAATTCCCAGATGTCTGTAGATCATCTCTGATCATGAGGGGCATTTATATATCATATATTGGTGAGATTGTAATGGTGGAAATGGATTTATCTTCAGATGGATCCCGTCAAATTCATTTGTTGTTGGGAAGACTATTGCAGGGTGCCTCTACATGTAATTTGAACTTAACAAATAGAATCCTAAATTGCTTGGAGTTTTTAGAGGCTTCCATTAGATGGTTTTCCAGGAGCAAAGATACTCCTCTGTACAATGTAAACAATATTCCAATTATTAAAACATGGTTGAGCTATGTGCTCACTTACCAGACTGATTGTGAATCGACATTGAAACACATGCCAAACAGAAGAAAAATGGTGAGAAGAGCCATAAAACAGAGAGATTGGGTCCTCATTTTAACTAGCAATGCCTTAAACATGGTTGATGCATTGGGAACTTACAAACCCAACATCAGTTCCTAGAAACCTCTTATGAATTTAGAGAGATCAAGAGCTTCATATGACAAGAAATGGTTATCCCTTCTGCATGAAAATATTCCAATAGCGAATGAAATTGTTCCTAATCTAACAGTTTCCAAGGATGGTTCCTCCCCATATTCAACAGTTCAAGTTGCGGTGGATAGCGCACCAGACTATTGTTCTACGAGGTTCATAATCTATATCAGAACAATGGTGTATGAAGAGATTGCTATGATTCCTTCGACTAAGTTCAACTTGATGCTACTCGGATATGGCATCGCTCAGACTATCATCACTGGGAATCAATCTGCACAATATATTGGTGGAAGTATATACAGTTCCACCATTGTCGGTATTTAATCGTTTGCCCTAATTTACATGCATAGATCTGATTTATCGCTTTCTTGCTTTAATTCTGTGAATGAGATCATAAATAGTTCGAAAGAGACATATTACTGGGCTCGATGAGATTCTGGTTGTTTAGTCAATTCTTTAAATTTCATAAATGTAGTAAAAATAACCCCCATAAGTTGCGTACACCAATATACTTCAATTGCACAATTTATGTCGTTCTCATTGGATCTCTCAGGATCTTTTATCCGTGGGTTCTACGTTTCCGATATACATATTATCTAAGTCAACAATAGATTACAAGGTCTGGAGAAGCTACAAAAGTTGTCACGGGATAAAAGAACTATAGTTCCCACGACTTGCATTGGAGAAACACAAATTAAAAATTTTACCTTATTTATTGGTTAGTGGTCAAGCTCAATCAGTTCTAGAAACTAATCCATTTTTCATGATTTCTTTTATTTCATGTGCTTCTTCCCCGCTGGGTATACTAGACATGGTAGCACATATCTCATCCTTAATTTCTCCCGACTTGGTTGCAAATCAAGTATAATTTTTTTGAATTATATTTTTCTTTTATTTTTAATGGATACTACACTCAATAAGAATTTAACATAAATGATGGATTTATCATATTAATTTTTTCCATTTTTAATTAAAAATACTTTACTAGAAATTAGCATAAATTGGGCATAAATGATCATATTAAGTGATTTGTTAAAGTATATATATTTTTTAAAATTACTTAATAAAAAATAAACATAAATTAAATATAATTTTTATGAGGAAAAATGAAACATAAATCATATGATTTTTATGAGGAAAATTTCTCTTACATTTAGGTTATTAGTCCCTGTCGTAGGCATAGAGGGACTATAGCGATCGATAATTCGTTGACTACATATTAGTTTGTCCTTTGACCAGAAATATTTGCATAATACCTATTGTTGGAGCTAGGGAATTAAAAACATATATTTTTATATAATAACAAGTACCATATATGTATTGATATGATTGGATAAGATATTGGAGGTCTTATTGCCATCTTTGATATTCCCAATGTTTTATATGGCAACATATCCAAACTTTTTCTCGTATACAGTCTTTTTGATTCATATATTTTTCCTTATATTTCTTGAAGGTGGATTAATGATAGCATTAGTTCGAATGTTTGTATTAGCATTTTCTGCTAGCTGAATATATCTCTAAGTTTTAATATGTAGTAAGCATATTGAAATGTTTTGATATCCAAGCTTTATAGTGATTGAGAATTCCAAAGTTTATAACGTCCTTGTTGGATGTATTTGTATTGAAATGTATTGACACATTTTTTGAGATGCCTCAATAGGCCTGACAACTTAAATGTTTACATGACACAACGTCCTCCAACATGCCTGACAACTTAAATGTTTTCATACCGCGAGGTCCTTAGAGAGTCCGACAACCTTAAATTTTTATCTAAATACATTTTTCGAAGTACATTTTTCCTCAAAATTTTCCATATAGTTACAATGAATTTTCATAGTATTGTTGTCCACCGCCAGTTGAATAGACATTGTATGTTTCATCCTTCTTCTACCTTTGCAATGCAATTTCATCATCGTTGAAGCTACATACATTGTTTACTAATTCGATGACTGCTTCGTCTTCATTGGTTTGTCGGTTGTTGCTTGTTGTTGTTTCGCTTCTGCATTTCATCGTTTCAGAGTAAGTTTTGATGCCATAGTTTCATTTTCTATTCCTTGTTTGTTGTTCAGTGTTTGCAGTTTGCAAGTAAGAATGTTTTCTTATTTGTAGTGTCATGGTCCTCGTATGTTTTTGGTTCCTTCTGTGCTTGGGCTACAGTTTCGTAATCGTTGGAGATACATATGTTGTTTGTTGGCTCAATGGTTCTTGTTGGTTCGTTGGTTCGTGGGTTGTTGGTTCTGCTTGTTTGGCTTGGGTTTACGCTTTTGGGCCCTGGGGGTACAGTTCGACCTGTTCATGATTTCTTGCTGGTTTGGTGCTTTTTGTTTTGTTTTTTTTTATTTGGCCTTGCAGGGTTGGGGTCCAACATCGGTTGTTGGAGCTTTTCGTTTTTTTTTTTTTTTGGATTATTATTGTTTTTTGGGGCGCTTTACAGTGTTCAGCCCCTGCACCCACGAGTCGACATGCAGTTCTGTTATTTTCCCTGTCTGTCGAGGTTGATATCTGTTCTTTTGTGAGATTTTGCTGGTGCTTCGGTGCTGACATGAAAGAAAATAGTTACATGCAAAATTGTTCGAGGATTACATGTGAAATTTCAATATCCATTGTTTTTTTGTTAGAATAAAGCATATGCAGGCTACATTTATAAACCATGTATGGTCAGATGTGCCCATATGAAATTACATTTTCTTTATCGTCTACACAAACTGGTGTGTGCACGATACAATTTGTGTTGTGCTTGAGATTTGATATGTACAACAAAGATTCTGCAAGATTATATTTGGATGTTTGGAAGCATGTCTAGGTAGTTTGCCACGGAAAACCAAAAACTTGTATCGTGGGCACACCAGTCTGTGTAGAGGATAAAGAACATGTATTTCCATCAGTCGAAGCATATCTAGATAATTTTCCACGGAAAACCAGAAATCGTTTAGCTACGGCCATGCAATTTATTGATATTTTGTGGCTTGTAATATATTTTGGGCAGGGAAAAAAAAATTACATGTTTACAGCTATGGATGGAGAAGTGCAAAGGTTGATGTTTCTACATATCTTCTAGACTGTTCGTTGAGTGACACTGACTGTTCCTCCACAACTTGTCCAGAAACATGTAAAAACGATATTTTTGGGTAATGGGATATCCATTACAAATTTTAATATATTGCCCAAAACAGTATATGATCATGGTGATTGTGATCGAGTTATTTCGCTCAATGAAACAAGCATTGTGGAAAAAATTTCCGCTATTTGTTCAGAATATCGTTTCATCCCGGAATCGACTATCAGCCAGCTTGCACAGAGCACTGATATTTACCCAATCAGAATGATTGGCGTAGATGTTACACTGGCGAGAAAACTTGGCTCACAACACATTCTCCATATAAAGGATGGAGAGTCGAACAACGACAAGGCAATGGTACCACTTTTCATATTCAGTTTTGTCTTTTACTTTCGCATGTGCATGTATCTTGGGTAAGTTACACAAATATTGCATTGTTCCATGTTGCAGGTACAATTGTTCGATACGTATTCAAATTTGTTTTTGTCAATGGAGCAACAATTGCATAAAGGGAAGATTCCACTTATGTTGTTCAAAAATATAACAAAGAAAAGGGATGTTAGAGAAAGGATATTTCGAACAACACAGATAACATTTGTAATAGAGTTGCGAGCAGATATAGTAGAGGATCTGAAGAAACTAGCTATCTCTACAACTGTTGTGCGTATACATCCACAAAATCATCCTCACTTTGCTTATAGAAATAGCCTTCAACAAATTTCTGCGGCCTGTTTAATTTTTTTATTTTTTTTTAAGGGGAGGGGGGGTACAGTTGTGTATTATATTGTTTAATGTATTAATTCCTATGCTCATGTTCCTAGGTTGAAGGTGTTTTAGTTGTAGCCAATGTGTACTCGACCCCCTTTGAACCTGTATGTGCAAAATGCAACTCTTCTACTTCTGCCTCCACTTTGATAAGTGATGATATGATTGATTGTCTTTGATGTGGTGAAAAATGTCCATATGTATATGGACATTGCGTCAATGTTGTCGTCCGAACCGTGGGCAACACAATCGTGCATTGTACGATTATGCAGCCTATGTTGCAAAATGTGCTTCCTAAGTTGGGAGAGTTGTCATATGAAACGTATCTACAGAAAAAGGCAAGTAGTGTCTACATGCTGCGGGACCTTTGGATACACATCAAATTCACCTTAAATGAGGACAATGCAATTTTTCATATCGGATGAAGAAGGGAAAATTTTATATATATATATATATATCAAACTTTGGCAGGAAACAAAAATACCTCATGTGTCTCTGTAATATTTCTTCAACATCAAGATGAATGTTCGTCGGACTCGGGTAGTTGGGATTGCACACACATAAGATTGTTCGGTCCAAAAAATGGGAAACATGGAAACAAACACCATATATCCCATGGCCCCAGTTATTTTATACTGGGAACATATACCAGATGCAAGAGAAAATGAATGCGGCGACGTCTTTTATTTGTATATCAAAATGTTTGGTGCAAAGGTCGATGGGTCCTGGTCTATGGAACCTTCTGGGAGCTTGCTTGCGGCCTGTTTGAAGTTTGGATGGTTCTTGGTTGTGTGCTTCGTCTGTCAATTTGTATACCGCGGAACTCCAACTGTTGTTTGGAGGACACAGAAAAATATAATTAAATTTTTTAGCCAGTTGGCCCGCAAATCCGCCCGATAATTTCTATGGCATTGTGATGCAAATGTAGTATGTGTCTTGTTTTAGAAGTTTTACTTGATCGATGAACTTGGTAAAATTAATGTCCTGGAATAATTTGAAATCAACGAATATATACTGTGTGAAGTGAAATTGTGTTATCATATCAACAAGAGGCCCTTAAAATTCAAATTGGTCGTTGTTTTTCCATTTTTGCTTAATCGATGAACTTGGTAAAATTAATGCCCTGAAATAATTTGAATCAACGAATATATACTGTGTGAAGTGAAATTGTGTTATCATATGAACAAGAGGCCCTTAAAATTCAAATTGGTCCTTGTTATGTTTGCGGTGATAGAATTAAAAAAAAACTTTCTTTTGTTTCCTTCATATTTTTAAAAATAAGCGATTTGACATCCTTTGATAATTTTATGTAATTCAATTGTACAATATCAATATTTAATATTAATAATTTAGTATTTGAAAATAATGTTTTTAGATAAAGTTAGATAGGATGACCATCCGTAAACAATCGCAATCTTGAACCCAGCAGTCCTGGAGTCCTGTTGCTTTGTATGTCGTGGAACTCCGAGTGTTGTTTGGAGGACATGGGACAATATAAGTGCAATGTTGATCCAACCAGCCCACAAGTCCATCTGCCAATTTGTATATCGCGGAAGTCTGGGTGCTATTTGTAGGACACTGAACAATAGAGACTCAATTTTGAGCCCGCCAGGCCGAGAACCTGCGACCCAAAAAGTGGCTAAGTATGGAATGAGGGATCCGCATATGCTCTATAAAATATCATGTCCATACTTTATAAAAGTACATATTTACTATGTATTGCTCGTTTGTGAGAAATTTTTTATATTACTGGCCCGACCAAATTGTACAAACTTTCTTGTCTAATTAAATTCTGCAATATCAATATTTAATATTAATAATTTAGTATTGAAAATAATGTTTTTAGATCATGTTAGATAGTTGATAGGGATTACCACCTGTAAACAATGACTAACTTGAACCCGCCAACCCTGGAATCCATCTGTAAATTTGTATATCGCGGAACTCAGAGTGCTATTTGGAGGACATAGAATAATGGAAGTGCAATGTTGAGCCAGCTAGCCCGCAGGTCCGCTTGTCAATTTGTATATTGTGAAACTGTGGGTGCTATTTGTAGACCGGGTAACAATAGAGGCTCGATTTTCAGCCCGTCGGCCCGAGAACCAGCGATTCAAAAAGTGGCTAAGTATGGAATGGCGGATCCGTACATGATCTATAAAAATTTCATGTCCATACTTAAGAGTACATAGTTAGTATGTATTACTCATTTTTCGGAAAACTTGTAGGTGTCGAAGTTGGCGGATTCACGACTTCAGATTTCACTTAATTTTATATCACCAGGCCGACTGACCGCTTCCCTGTTTGATATTGTAATAAACAAATATAAACTGGCCCAATTCCAATTGTGCTATGACATCAACAGGAGGCCCTTAAAATTCGAATAGTTGGTAGGTCCGCTTGTCAATTTGTATATCACACAAATGTGGGTGCTATTTGTAGGGAAAAGAAAAACAAAGGCCCAATTTTGAACCCGCCAGCCCGAGAACCTGTGATCCAAATAATGGCTAAGTATGGAATGAGGGATCCGTACATGCTCTATAAAATATCATGTCCATATTTTTTAGAAGTACATCTTTAGTATGTATTATTTGTTTCCTTCGAATGTTGTTTAGAAGACACAGAACAATATAACTGCAATGTTGAGCGACCCAGTCTGCAAGTTCGACTGCCAATTTGTATATCGCGGGACTCTAGGTGCTATTTGTAGGATATAGAGCAATAGAGGCCCAGCTTTGAGCCCACCAGACCGAGAACCCGCAATTGAAAAAGTGGCCAAGTATGAAATGCAGTATTCGTACAAGCTCTATAAAAATATCATGTCCATACCTTGTAAGAGTTCATACTTAGTATGTATTACTCATTTTTCGAAAATATTCTACCTGCGGAAGTTGGTGGATTCTCGACTTCAGGTTTCAATTACTTTTAGATCACTAGCCCGACCGATCGCTTCTCCATTTGATATTGTAAGCAACGAATATAAACTAGCGCATGTTCAGTTGTGTTATTACATCAACAGGAGGCCTTTAAAATTGAAATAGTCCGCAAATCCACTTGTCAATTTGTATATCGCAGAACTCTGGGTGCTATTTGTAGGGCACGGAACAATAGAGGCTCAATTTTGAGCCCACCAGCCCGAGAACCCGCGATCCAAAAGGTGACTAAGTATGGAATGAGGGTTGCGTACATCCTCTATAAAATCTCATGCCCATACTTTATAAAAGTACATATTTGGTATGTATAACTCGTTTCTTGCAAAAATATATAGGTGTGGAACTTGACGGATACACGTGTTCAGATTTCCACCCATTTTTATATCAGCAACCTGACCGACCTTTTGCCCGTTTCATATTATACAAAATTTTTGGAAGGCATGTTTCCGAATACACAGGTTTTTCTTTGAAATAAGATATTTCACATCCTTTTATAATTTTATGTAATTAAATTATACAATATCAATATTTAATATGAATAATTTAGTTTTTAAATAATGTTTTTTGGTAGTGTTACATAGTTTATAGGGATCACCATCCCTAAACAATCGCAAGGTTGAGCCTGCTAGCCCTGGAGTCCATCTGTGAATTTGTATATGGTGGAACTACGAGTGTTGTTTAAACAACACAGAACAATAGAAATGCAATGCTGAGCGAGCCAACCCGCAAGTCCACCTGTCAATTTGTATATCGCGGAACTCTTGGGTGCTATATGTAGCTAACGGAACAATAGAGGCTCAGTTTTGAGTCTGCCAGCTCGAGTACCGGCGATCCAAAGATTGGCTTAAGTATGGAATGCGGAAACAGTACATGCTCTATAAAATCTCATGTTCGTACTTTCTAAAACTAGATTTTATGTATTACTCCTTTTTTTCAGAAAATTTCTTGGTAAGGAAGTTGGTGGATTCATGTATTCAGATTTCACTTACTTTTATATCACCAGCCCAACCGACTGACCGTTTCCCCATTTCATATTGTACAAACCTCCTTGTCTAATTAAATTGTACAATATCAATATTTAATATTAATAATTTAGTATTCAAAATAATGTCTTTAGATAATGTCCAATATTTAATAGGCATTAGCATCCGTAAACAATCACACTCTCGAGGTCGCCATCCCTGGAGTTTGTCTGTTAATTTGTATATCACGGAACTTCGAGTATTGTTTGTATGACATGAAACAAAAGGAGTGCAATTTTGATCGAGCCACCCCGTAGGTCCGTTGGCCAATTTGTATATCGAGGAATTTTGAATGCTATTTGTAGGCCAAAGAACAATGGATGTCCAATTTAGAGCCTGCCAGTCCAAGCACCCGTGATCCAGAAAGTGGCTAAGTATGGAATGCAGGATCTTTACATGCTCTATAACATCTCATGTTCATACTTTATAGTACATATTTAGTGTATATTACTCGTTTTTCGAAAAATTTCTAGTTTCACTTTTCTCTCTGCTTTCCCTTTTCGAAACGCAGGTTCCTGCATAGGTGGGTTTAACATTGCGTTTCCATTGTTCTGCCGCCTGCAAGTAGCACTCGAACTTCACGATTTACAAATTTGCAAACAAATCCCCCTTCATCTCATATGCTTTCGCTTTCTGTTTACTTGGTCCTTTTTCCCAATGTCTCATGCTTTTATATACAGAACCCAAGGTTCAACAATATACAAATGTCCCTCTCGCCATTGCGCTTCCGTTGTTCCCCTACACACAAACAACACCTGAAATTTCGTGACATACAAATTGACGACCGATATATGTCACTGAGATGCAATACGACTATCGGCCCTTCACGTCTCCTGCGTATCTCTTCTGCCCTTTTTCTTTTGTAACCCGCCTAACCGCTTTCCATACTTAGATATTTCTTGGAATCGGTTTCGCAGGTTGGCCGGTGTGCGAAATGTACAATGCTTCGTCGCAATTCGTCATCACCGTTGCCTTCGTACTTGTTTCCAGATATGCAATAATTAAGCTTTAATGCTAGTAGTTCATCCTACAGGAATCGTTAAGATTGTCATTAATGTCCGGAAGTCCTGAGAAGATTTTTCATTACTACGAATTAAACTAAGATTTGCGCACAAGTATGTTATCATTTCCAAGTATTCATTTCAAACACGATACGATCTATTTTTTGTGCGCCGGCTGGTTGGCGCTTTTAAGAAATTTATAATTCTTAATCTCTCTTCGTTGTCACCACGACCTTTGCACTTTTTTATAATTATGCAATTAGTGAGCTATGATGGTGACCAATCATTTCGCACGAACCCTGGAGATTGTCATTGATCAGCGAAAGGATCGATGATATATTCCATTGATATGCATTAAACCATAATTTGTGGAGGTTTATATTATTCCTCCCTGATTTTCATTTCAAACATCGTCTCAAGCAAAAAAAAATTGTTGTTAAGTTGTGGCAGCAGTTCTGTCCAGATACAGTAAACGCATTGCGGCATAATGGCCAGAGGTTCCACTATTCCAGGGCATATTGTTACTACTGATCTCCCTCTACCCAGAAGAAAAAAAGGAGATGGTCCCTTGGTACACCTAGAGATATATTTCAAGCCAAAAATTCCAAGGCAACCCTACCTGCTCAGAGAACCTCCCAGTTGCATTCATGGCTGGCGCAGAGGTTGATGTCATGAATTTCGATCCGGAAGAAGATGATCTGATGGGCGATGATACGACAATGGATGATGGAAATGAAAAGACACTTCCCATTCATATGCCCAAATTGAAATCAACCATAACGGATGCAAATTCCCGGCTTGGTGATGGTCGTCCTGAAAACACCAAAAGGATTTTCAGAAAAGAAACCGACGCTAAACGCAATAGCCGCTTTGCAGCGCGAAAGTAGGAATTCCAGAGTTTCAAATTAGTCTGTTCTGGGCAGAAGAGTTTCACTATAAATTAATGATATGTTGATGCTCCCAGAGATATATTTCAAGCCAAACAATTATTCACTTGCGGGACTAGTGTCTTGTTCTCTGGATATACAATTAACATCTTCGGGAATCAGGTCCAAAACTCTCATTGCTGCAAAGCATTTTTCTACTAGTCATCTCCTTCCACCAAGAATGGACTAATTTGGGCCTCTAAAATTGCACGTGCAACCTGTGCTCTTGAATTTTTTTCGACTATGCAGAGGTGGTTTCAGATAAGGGCTATTCCATTTGCCCTGCAACATTTTTCGTCTTCTTCCTCACAGGAAGCTCTTGAAAACTATCAATTTCGGCATAGGATGATTCATCGAGGAGAAAACTGCGAGGATCTTTCATAATGTGGATCCCGTGCATGTGTTTGTCGCAGGTACGTTCAATGTTTTGGCCCGAAGAACTGGGTCCAATTTCTAAGGATAGATGTATAATAGTCGGTGATTTTCTTATTTTTTAAATGGATTAGCTATTAAAAAAAATGCCTTGGACTCTTTGTTGTTGCTTCTTTTCTGGATTTAACACCTGTTCTCATTGGCATGGTTCAATGCTTTCGTAGTTCTTCGATATTGTGTTTACTTAGGTTATTTTTTCTAAGATGGGACATCTAACAATTATATGACAATGTACTGTGTCAATCCTCTATCCTTTTATGAAAACAAAAAATGGATTACACAGTTTCAAACCAATGTTCAATTCTATTCGTAATGTAGATAGAACATAGCAATACCAATGTACAATCTTGCAGCAAAATCGTTGTTCTTGTTTCTAGAGATGCAATTATTAAGTTTTAATGCTAACAACCCATAATGCAAGAAGTATAATACTTAAGTTAATATGTTGCAGTCATGGAAGAATGTATCAAGAACACAGTTACACCCACACTTTCCAATAAAATCTAATTTTCAACAAAGCATTTTTTGGCAATTAGCAGAAAATGAAGTTTACTAGTTAAGTTAATATGTTACAGTCATGGAAGAATGTATCAAGAACATACTTACATGCACAGGTTGCAATAAAATCTAATCTTCAACAATGCATTTGCTGACAATTAGTAGAAAATGATGGTTTTGCAACAATGGGGCTTCTTTGAAACCAATTCGCGTTTACGAAAACTGTCTTCCGCCTTTCTATTTTCCCACTCTTTTATTCCCTGTAGTTTCTCTTCCTGGTTACTTAATCATTTTTTTTTCCCGAAAATGCGTTGTTGCACGGCTTGGTGGATTCACGCATTTCCAACGAGCGCTTCCCCTTTCTTTAAATTAACTCTCTATTGTTCTGTGTCCTACAACTAGCACCCAGAGTTTCGTGATATACAAATTGACAGACGGACTTGCACATTGGTTGGGTCAGCATTGCACTTCTGCTTTTCCGTGACCTGCAAACAACATTTGGAGCTCCGCGATATACAAATTGACAGATGGGCTCTAGGGCTGGCGGACTCAAGATGGCCTTTGTTTACGGATGGAAAAGTGATAAAATGAGCCATACCACATTTGCCCCACAGAAGCTATATTAAAAGGGCAAAGCATTTCCTCTATAGTTCTATGTCCTGCAAACAACACCCACTGTTCCACACTATACAATTTGACAACTGGACTTGTGGGCTGGCTGGCTAATAAAATGTCTCGGAGTTTCGCGATATACAAATTGACAGACGAATCATACAACCAAGAACCAAGTAAACTCACAGATCATATTCCTGGTTGTTGTTTTCTGTTCTCGCCAACTTCGCAATTCTTTCCAAGTATATATCTTGCCACGAAAATGGGATATCTGTTACAGATGTGAATATATTAGTCATTGTTTTCTGTCTTCTATACTTGGCCAAATATATGTTTCTCTTTTCCCTGAACTTTATCTTTTTCGTCACTTATTCATTTTTTCGAAAACTTATGGTTGCGCGCATGGGCGGTCTTGTGGGTTCACACTTGCACTTGTGCTCTTTTATCGCGACACCGACCGACCGCTTCCCCATTCCATACCAAGAAACTTCTCTGACCGTGAATTCTCGGTAGGCGGGCTCTAGATTAGAATTTTGTTGTTCCACGGCTTGCAAACAATACTGTCACTTCCGCGATATACAAATTTACAACCAGACTCAGATCATACCCTCTTCCATATTACTGAAAACTTCCGAGAAATACAATTTAATTGTCGAGTCCTCACGTCTTTTGTGGAACTATTGTCACCCCATTTTGAATCCCGTCTGTCCGCTTTCCATACTTTGTCATTTCTTCAAATTTCTTTGATGGATCGTTGGTTTGGTGTGTTGAAGAAATATTCAGTTCCTAGTCGTTGTTTCCTGTGCCCGTGCCCCTTTGCAATTAACAATTGCCAATTATATATAAGATCTTATTCTAGGCATGCAATTAGCAATTTTCCTATTCCATACTTAGCCACTTTGCCGGAATTCTGCAAATATACAAACCAGCCACTGAACTGCCCCATCATGATCTCTTCTGTTTTACACATTTTGCAGTCAAAAATTTCGATACATAAAATTTGACCGTGGAACACTCGCTTATCCTGAGTATCCCTGTAATACCCCAAGGACGTGCCCCAATTGTATTATGAATTGTAATTTTTTTTTATAGGCTGGTGAGCCAAGTTTATATAAGCTAGTGGGCTTATGTGTTATTTAGGTCAGGGAGCCTAAGTGTTGAGGGCCAGGAGCTTGATTTTTGTACATGTAATTATGCACAATATTAATACAAAAAAAAAAACCATATCTGCGTGTGGACCGACCACGATGAATGAGTGATGGGGGACTAAGCTTCCACAAAGCCTGGGTAAGGGAGAGAGGGATGAAAGGTTAGAAGAGGGGCTAAGATTGAGGGCTTAATTCCTTGGGAATAATAATTAAATATTATTCCAAAGATGTGAAAATATATATGTTTTATCCTAAGTTCCTGGAAGGGGAACATGTGCAAGATGGGAAACATGCAGCCCCAGGGAGACATGTGTCGACATGGGCGCATGCAGTTAAAACCAGAGAAGTAATCCATATTGGGGGTTTGTCCTTCATTCCTCGATCCGCCACCTGAGTTTGGGGGTTCCTCCTCCATTTGACCATCGACTGTCTAAACCGTGAATCTGATGGCCTCTGTATTCGACCTTTGCATACCTCATGTAGCTCTGAAACCTGAAACCGTGAGGCCATCCTGTGATGTTTTCCGGGAAAGCCGACGCACCCTCAATCTGTACTTGTTTTACTTATGTGTTGGACCTCTGCATAACCACGCACATATGAGAAACCAGTTGGGAGGGAAACGCTAACCTGTGTGTCCTGTGAACTTGGGTTTATCCACATTGCAAATCTGAGTTCATGCTTAACTGCTTGGGTTGCTGTCTTCTGAGAACCTGAGCATACCGTAATTGTTTATGCTGTGTGTGTTTTAACTGTGCGTTTTTGTGGCCACGCAGTCCCTTGGCTGAGTGTGATTGGCTACCATCATTGGTTCCTTGTTGAGCCTTACTGTTGTCCTCCTTTTGCTAGAAAGGAGCTGAAGAAGTAGGTTGTCAGGCTTGTGTGCAACACTCTCTCCAGGTGAGAGAGGTGGTTGTGGTTGAAGAAGCAGGTTGTTAGGCTTGTGAGCGACTCTCTCCAGGTGAGAGAGTGCGCGGACAAAGGAGAGAGCTCTTGGAAGGAACCCTGTAGCTTCCATAGAGCTCGGATATTTCTGGTTCGGTCTGTTGCTGAAGCCCAAGGTAAGGGAGGTTAGCAGCTGGAGGACTGTCTAGGTGACAGAGAAGGTGTATACTCCTGGGGTGGGACATGCATGTGGGGAAGGAGAGTCTGTGGGCAGTGGGCATAAGTGGTTCCTGGGAGAGAATCCTTCCTCTATAACTGTGTGTCTTCCTGTTGACCTTGCTTAGCCTAGGATTCCCTGTTCGATGGAGCTTAGTCCTAACTCGAGGGTGATCTACTACTGAGAGTGACGAGCAGCGCGGTCTAAGGTTGAGAGGTTCGTGGAAGGTCTACACGCAGTTGGTGGTGTGTGACAGTTTCAAAGATAAGTATCATCTTATGCTTAATATTATGTTTTGCAGGCCTATGAGTCACATATGTATCATGTATTCTGTTGTGCATATGAATTATTGTTAATGAAAGGGATTATTTATGTTAGCAGTAATTCTGTGTTTAACTATAATTAAGTGTTTTAAGTTCATTAGAATGCATAATGTGTTACAGAAGTGTTGTTCCGCATAGTAGCGTTTTTCTGGCCAGTGGGATGACGGACGGGGGACGTTACAATCCTTGTAACCCTTTTTTGAATCCCCTCCGACCGCTTTTCAGATCTTGTCATTCTTTCCTTGCTCTTCGCGGTTTCCGTCAACTTCGCACTTGTCTATA
>ML809062.1:47854-62422 GCA_009831015.1 Picea engelmannii
ATATTTTCTAAATATGGAATCACTGACATTTAATTCTAACAGATCATCATGCAGGAACAATATAGATTGTCATTGATGGGCAAAAGGCTCGAGGAGATCTTCTATTGATGTGCATTAAACCAAGATTTGTTGGGGGTTATATTATCCCTTCCGAATGTTGATTTCAAAATCATGAAATGTCGTTCGCATGTCATGGCCTTCGCACGTTCACAAAACCTCCAATCCTTAATTTCTCTTCGTCGTACCCACCACCTTCATATTTCTAAATATGCAATAAGTAAGCATTACTGCTAACAGTTCATCATGCACCACCCATATAGATTGTCATTAATCAGTGAAAGACTCAAGGAGCTTTCCCATTCATAAGCATTCAACCAATATTTAGTGGAGAGTTACATTATCAGCTCTAATTGTTCATTTAAACCATCATCTGGAGCAAACCAATGTTCTCATAAACCTATGGCATCATCTCGACAACAATTATGTGAAGATACAGTGAACATCTTCGGGCGCGAGAACCAGAACTTCAACTGGTTTAGGGCATATTAGTATTACTCAACCTTTGTCGTAGAGAACAAAGTAATTCTGACCTATGATATTGCTCATGCAGGTTGTGTCCCTGAGATTTTTTACTGTAAGGACCTAGTCTCTTGGTGCGCCGATAAATTTATTTCAGGCAAAATAATTATTCCACTACGAGACTGCTCTTTTGTTTCTTTTTCACCTCAATTCTTCCGCCAAATGCTAAGATTGTCAGAGCCAACATTGACGTTCAGAGGAGAAGATTGCAAACAGTTCCTAACAAAGCATAATAACGGGTTGGACCTCTTGCCCCATTTTTTGGAAAACTCGCTTCTAGTTCCTGAAGATATTACAAGCTTGCAGGTTAGTTCATTTAGAAATCCATTTCACGAAATTGCCTCGTTGTTTACAAGAATAATGGAACAAGATTCCACAACAACTGTTTCCCAGATGGCTCTTTATATTTTGTATTTCACAGTTAACGAACAAACCATTTTTTATTGGGGCGGGTTAATTTCCCATGAAATTTGTTCCCAATTGTCAAGCTTCAAATGGGAAAATAAATTTTATATGTTGTCCTATTTAGTTTTTGCAATAGCACATTCCTATCGGTTTCCAGAATTGGCTCTGTCCAAGAATGTCAACTGTGAATTCCACCCAGTAACGTTTTGGTACCAGGGCTTGTGGAAACACAAGGCTTCCCACTATTTTTATGAGGTTTTTAATGGCTTCATGTCTGTTTTCAAAGTTTTGTTGTTAGGAGAAGATGCTCCCCGCATATCTGAATATGCAACCAGTTTTTTGGACAAGAAGGGGACACTCGAACATTTGGATAATTATACTGTCATGAGAATTTTTGGCTCCACGAAAAAACCTGCGATCCTTCCATATCACATTACGGACAAAATGTTTGTTGCAGAAGTAGCACGACAATACAGTGATTGGTTCCATTTGTGGCAAAAAAAAAGAAAAAAAAACAGTTCATTCCTCTACCTTGGAAATTAGGAGAGTTCGTGTTAAAAAACGTCAACAAAATTGACGAATTCGCAACACATTCTAGCATCTCTAACCTGATATATGCTGAAATCATAAGAGGATTCGACCCCTATAATATTTTTCGACAACATTTACAAACACTTGGCCTCGACGATTGTTTTAAAAAAAAACACCTGCCTAAAAACAAAGACAGTGGCGACAACGGTCCTGCCTCTGATGTCAGCGACGTAGACACAGTGCAAAGCTGCACTAAATTATACAGACAACAGGGGAAAGGCCCCGGTGACAAGAGTGTTCGGTCGGAAAATAACACCAAAAAGTATGACATCCCGGAGCATCGCTTGAACGATCCACCACAGTAACAAAGAAACTCAGAGTTCTTCAAACGGAGGAGGAGATAACGACCCTCCTCACTCTAAAATTGATAGTTCTCACAAGCTTCCAATAGAGAAGAAGAGAAAAAAAAATGTGGGGCAGGTGGAAGAGCCGGAAATTCAGAGTGAAAACATGGAACTTGACACTGATATGGATAACATTCTTTGCTTCTTTGATCAGCCCGGAGATGCCATCTTCCATAGCCGTCCAATGGACATATCCGTTATCGAAAATTTTGACGAAGATGAATCCTTCGTGTTCTAGAGCGTTGTTTTTGATAGCCAGTCCAAAAAAATGATAATTGAGAAAAAAAATGTTAAAAATAAGAAAGGAAAATCTTATTTAGAGGTTGACCTTGCCAACATGCGGCTGTCCCAAATATGTCAACTTCACACCATGAGAGGAGAAACACTTCATGATTCCATTGGAGGCATCGAGACCGAGAATGCTAGACTGAAGAACCGGGTCAAGGAATTGGAAGAAACTTTCATTCATATGCCATTGCTTGTCAATCATTTGGCAATAGCCATTTTGTCACCCCTGCAGACATCGTAAAATCATCCTCCACCCTGATCACATCCTGTAGAGGACACGTGGAGAATAATATAAAAAAAAAGAATGGAACTGGTTACCAAGGAGTGGAAAAGATAAAAAACCATCACTTCCCTTGGAACCAGGGCACATAGTTTGCTCGAATATTTGCAGGCCGAGTTAAAAGATGAAAAAAAATTCTTTTTAAAAACGGTCATTCATTTTAGCATCATTGTCAACAATATGACAGAAACAAAAAGAAGAGAACAAGATCTTCCATCCAAAAACCGGATCGGTCAATTGAATGCATGTTGGAAAGAAAAAGTGAAGAACCCGCATCTCATTGTTCAGTCATGTGAACAAGCCATATCGAAGAAAGATAAATTATTCACAAAGTTGTCAAATATAGACTTAGCTGGGAAAACCAACGACTTCCAAGACCCCGACTTAATCGCAAACTCCTTGGCCTTAACCAGGCAAGAGTTCAATAAATAGGTTTCTATGTTTAAGGCATTGTCTCTGGAAAAGTTTTACAACATCCTTCAATTTGATCAAGCTCACGTCCACGACTGGCTAGTCAAATATTCAGTACAGAATGAAGAAATTCATCAGGCACTCTATAATCTTTCTATCGACTTTCGGGAATTAGAAAATGATATTTTTAACATAAAAATCCAGAATGAGATCAATGTCGCCTCAATGAGAAGCTACATTGAATAATGGCTCGAAAGGAAATTGAAGCAGGCCGTCAACGAAAGGCAACAGGCAATTGTCAGGATTCCAGTAGCCGTCGACGACATCATTGAAACCGTAGCCATCGGCAACATCAATAAAACGAAAACCGTAAGCAAATAGCCAAAGGGCTCATATGCACCCTCACTGTAAGTCTATTGATCGCGTCATCATTTGTTTATCAACACAGTTATTTCACTTTCTTAAATAGAGATGCGTAGGCAAACACTTATATCTTTTCATTTATTATTTTTGCACGTATTGCACTCTATCTTCTTTCTACAATCTTGTTTCTTGTACATATTTTTCTAAAGGTCCGCGGAAGGCCCAATCCTAGTCTACATGACAAATGCATTGAAATTTCGATTTATATGTAACAAACTTTAATTTTTTTGTATATTTCAAAATTTCCAGTTGTATGTAACAAACTTTTATTTTTTGACATACTTCAAATAAAAATGTTTTCTGATCTCCATTTAAATTTATGTCTTCATACATTTTTATCTTTCACTAGTCTCTATGACAAATGCATTTAAATTTTTATATGTAACAGACTTTTATTTTTTTATATATTTCAAAATAAATGTTCTCTACATGACAAGCATCATTTACTTATACCTTATGTTCACAAATGCATTTAAATCTTTATATGTAACCAACTTTTATTATATATATATATATATATATATATATATATTTCAAAATAAATGGTGCTCTACATAACAAACGTCATTTACTTATGCCCCATGTTTCGTGATATACATGTTGCATACAATATTTCCGTCATATACATTTCAAAATTTCCAGTAGCATGTAACAAACTTTTATTTTCTTACATATTTCAAATAAAATTGTTTTCTTATCTCCTTTTAATTTTATGTCTTCATACATCTTTATCTTTCACCAATCCATATGGCAAATGCATTTAAATTTCCAATTTTTTTCTTTCACTGTCAACAAATTTGTAGTTTTTTATATACTTTCAAAAAATAAATGTTTGTTATATACTTTCAAAAAATAAATGGTTCTCTACATGCCAGAGGTCATTTACTTTTGTCCAATATTCCTTGATATACATGTTGCACACAACATTTCCGTGATATACATTTTACATCGAACACTTCTGTCATTTACAATTCGACCCCATTTTCCACAATTTGTTTTCTAACCTCGTTGACAGGGATTACGCTGCCACGCAGCCTTGTTAATATTTTGTATTGATATTATTTCAACATTTCTTTATAAAGTTTTTGAAAGGTAGTTTTTACTCCTCTCAAATGATAAAAATTCACTTTTCAAATTATATAAATTTATAATCATCCTACCTTAACCTCATATATAAAACCAAGTTACACAATTCTACAACTAATATAAATTATCATATATATAATCTTTTTAATTTCTTTTACATCATTTAATAATAAATTAATTTTGCATCAATAAATTTCCATTAAGAAAGTTTGTTTCTTAACTTATTTTATATTAAATTTTGAAGAGTTAACACTGTAACCTAATTCTTAAGTACCATGTTTTGTACTAAATCTTGAATAACTCATGTGTATTCTGCAAATATACATTTTATACATTTTCACTTTCTCATTTTGTACTCTTTTAAAAAAAATTATGTTGCAAGGTTTTTATACCCACTTATATATTATAGTGCAATCATTGCTAGCCTATTGAAATGGATGACGTCATACCAGGTTTGTTTAGATACCCACCTTGTCCTACCAGGTATGTTTAGATACCCACCTTTATATTTTGTTGTAATCATCCTTGATATGGATGAAGCCCTAAGTTTAAGACATAGGTTTTTAGTAAAACTAATTTAAAATACGAAGTTGTTTAATAAAACTAATTTGGAATAGGCGTTATTTAATTGTTCTAAGAAATTACTTTTTTCTATCAATATTTTTTTGTCGTTTAAAATCTATTTATGGATGTTGAAATGGTTTCAACATGATGAAATACCCTTGGGGCACTAGGATTATACATAAATAATCACTCAAAGTTGTGGATCTAACAATTTTTTGACGAATTTTGGACAAATGCCCTAGAAAAAATCGTCGAAAAAGAATCATTTCGTAAAACGTTTAGACTTCTACATTTGAAATATGAAGTTGTTGTCTAGAGTCTTGTAAATCTTTCATTGCACAAGAACTTCTAGGTATCGTTACTCTATAGTTTCGTTTGAAAAAGATGTTGTAATTTATAGTGTTTTTTTCTAGATAAAAAATATAAAGAAATGAATGGTGGGCAATATAATGAAATGGATGAATGTATATGCAGGAGTGAATGGCGATGGATTTGTGGCACGAGACTTACACCAAAGGTGTTATATAAGGGGAGGTTCTTCTCTGCCTTCGTCGCTTGTCCAAACTGTATAAGAATTCAAAACTTGTTCATTTGCAATAACGACTCTTCTCTTAGTACGTGTATTCTCTTTCATCGACTTCACTTTGCGAATCTGATTTTCAATAACAACTCTTCTCATAACACGTGTAGTCTCTTCCACTGACACCCATTCACTTATAGATAAATGTGAAGAAGACAAAGAGGCGATCAGAGCAAAGAGGTGTTGGAGGTGGTATCAGTTCTCTACTTCTTAGCTACTCCCTTTACGTTGTATTTCCCAACCTGCAAGTTGCTGAGTGATTTGGTGGAAATTATATAGAACTTGCTGGAGGAAATGGCCATGAACTCTAGCAGAGCTTATACGCTGATATATTTTGACTGCGAGTCTCTGGATCTTCGGCCGAGCGGTTTAACGACCGAGAATAGATGGATGGGTTTGCGCTGGGCTATGTTTTTTAATCAGGATTTTTTTTGTTATGATTATTTTTGTTTTGTTTTTTTTTAGTTTAAGAATTACTTTTATATTCAAATAAAAAAATTACAATTCGATTGGGTGAAATAGTTTCCTTCGAGGAGAATTAAACCTTGATGAATGGCCTAACATAAGGACTAGGTTTGCAATATAAGAGAGAAACCTCTAAGTAGATTATTTTAATTGCTTTTAATGTTTTATTTTCAACTAAACAGGGAAATTAGTTTTTTCTTCTAGCATATAATGTTGGCTTCTCTCATCTTTTTCAAAGACAACTTTTCTTTTAAATTTTGTATTATCTTTAATTATATTTTTGAAGAATCTTTTTTCAATTTTAATTAAGTGATTTTTCATCTTTGTCTAGTGTTCTCTTGAATGAATTTGAAGCTTGATAGCCAACTTGAATTTTATATGTGTGGCTCTAGAATACATGCATAATGGTTGGTTATGATGGGTAAAATTGGAAATTCATTCCCTTTCCCTTGAGAAGGGTCATATGTTACTTTATTTTGTCTTATGTTTTATGTTATGTTTTAAATATTTTCCTAGATTTCATTTATTTCCCTAAAAATTGAATATTTTCCATTTCTAGATCAAACTGTTGTAAGCAAGCATGAAAAACTCAATCAACATATAGATTTTGTCACCAACACCCTCTAATTCAATCCAGATCCCAAACCCCACCCTCATTAACAACATAACCACCCACCTCAATTCACTTCGGTGTTTCCTTTTCCATAATTAGGTGATATGGTAATAAAATAATGAACTATTATTTTAATATCCTACAAAGTAAAGAGCATATCAAGAACAGCACCACCTTGAATGCAGACAAAATTAACATCTACCAAGAAATAAATAAATAAATAAAAACTTAGCTGTTCATATTACAATAAAGAAGTATTAAAAGCCGTCGTTTATATAACTGCTGCAACCCAAGAAACAATATGGCAGATACAAAACTCTGAAGTTACACATTTCCAAACACACAAACACAGTACTACGAAGATCTGGCAAGAAGTACATGAACAAGACGCTGACTGAATTAATCCTCATTAACAACGACGTGTCGCCAAGCTTAGGTTAGTCATGTAGCGTGCGAGCAAGTCTCGAACAATTGTTGGATGAGTTGCTTCAAGTTCAATCATGCTCTGGCTACAGCGCCAATGATTTTGATCAATAATTTGAAGAGCAGCTTCTTTAGTTGAGGTGAGGCCAAATAAATAGGCCATCTTCAGAAAATCAATCGCTGTCTCTCTGGTAAGTAGAACCTTAGAAGCAAAATTGTCCAGCCTGAGCAGCAGAAGCTTTACTTCATACTGGTGTGCAAGTTGTACAAGGCCTCTAATGTTGGCGCGCATGTCCACAGCATCCAGTTCTGCAGTGTACAGGAAGGTGAGGAACGCTCGAAGGCATTTCCCTGAAACGTTCTGTATGCAAATTTGTCCTGTCTTGCCTTCCTTGAGGTCGGATTCAAGCATGACTTTAAACACGCTGGATCTACTTGCCTGAGCATACATAACCCAGGCAGCGCATGCGGCACAAAGACTATTAAAATTATGTTAACCCTAAAAAACAGCCAATGCATTCAACATAACTATATAGAATTTCTTAAGTGTAGATTTCAAAATTAAGAAATTCGAGCACGCACCAAAATCAGCCGATGTGCCAAAAAACTGCCACCGTCGGGTGTAGACAGAGTTACTTCTCCACATGAAGCCGATACTTTTTGTCCTGGCAAGTCGAAGGCAAGTTTTTTCATAAATATACATTCCTGATGCAGATAAGCAAAGTCCAGGACCTGCAGCCTCATAGTTGCAGACAGATTTTCGTTGGCCTTCTCAAGCGATTCTACTTCCTGTTCTAGTGTCAAAATTCGTTGGTCTTTCTTATTACATATATCTCCCCATTCACTCGTCTTCATGGAGACTTCCTCGTAACAATCCCCGCAATAACAGTTACACTTGGCATGGCCCCTTACGCAAACAAACTTATGATCGCAAACTTCACCGTGTGAACGACGACCACAACGTAGCGGACCATGACAACCTTTGCAGAAAGCCATCGCCTCGTTCAGAGTATATGCAAATGCAAAATGTTGTTGCCTCAGAGGAGACTGCGCCTGAAATTGTGTGTGAGAGACAACGAGAGAATGTGGACAGTAGGAGACACCATACTGAAATTTGATAGCACTTATAAAATTGAGGGAAGGAGGCTTGGGATCCACTCGATATTTGTGTATAAGATTGCAGTGTTTGGCCATTGAATGCAAATCAATATTTCACAAAGATCTTGCTATAATGCTGATATGATGTATCTTTACTAACATCACTTCAAATCACTAACCAATTATACAGTAGTTTAATTTCGCTGCACTTATGGATACACAGGAGTCTACTGTTGTTGCATTTATTATGAAGTCCCATCGTAATCTGGATTTGATTTGGAAGGATATATTTTTCTATTTTAAATGTTGCAATGAGAAGTCTATGACGGAAATTGATTTTAATTTGAAGTTAAAGTTGTCCAAAACATCAATGCTAAGTAATGCTCTAACTGTAAGTTAGAATTAAAAAGATTTGAATTTTGGTAAAGGGCATCACATCATCCCTGAACCGCTATTAATTTTGGTGAAGGCCATCACATCATCCCTCGACTGCTTTTCTTCTTAATTTCCTTCCCTAATCAAGACTTAAAAGAGTCCCTCAACTCGTATCAAAAAAACACCTTTAACCCGTGGAAAAGTGTCATATCCATATCTATAATTTTAATTTTTCTATTTTTCATTTTTTCTAAATATTTAGCATATCTCTTTGATGTCAATTGATGTCAAGTAGTTTTCATATTAATATTGTTAATTGAAATCATAAATATATTGTAATTAAAATAATCTTATTAGTCCCAGGTATAGAGGGACAATGGCCATCTATAATTAGTTGATTTCATATTAGTTTGTCATTTGACCATAAATATTTGCATATGGAGGTCTTATTGTCTGTTTCGCTATTCTCAATGTTATATATGTTGGCATATTCAAAGTATTTGATCGTATATGGTCTTTTTGAATAATATATTTTCTTATTCATTGGTCGAAGGTGGATTAATGCTCGCATTAGTTCGAATGTTTGGTTTAGCGTTTTCTGCTAGGTAAATTTATGGCAATGTTTGATATGTTGGCATATCCAAAGTTTGGCCTTCAAATACATTCTCTATTGTTCGAACTATTGTTACATAAATTATAATAAATTTTTTGGATACGTCAGAGACCTCCCACATTGCATTTTTTTTCTTAAATGTTTACAGAGAATTTCTGACAGACTTAAATGTTTACCTAACAAACTTGGCAACGTTGAATGTTTATGTACCAGGCTTGTTACAATACATTTTCTTCCATTTTATTTATTTATATGCTTCAGCGCCATTGTTGGTTCACTAGTTCATGTTTGTTTTTTGCATCTCTATTGATTTCTTAATTGTCTGTTGTTCTTGTTCTTGTTTGGTTGTTCGTGTTGTTGCAGTTTGCATGTTTAGGGTTCTGCAACCACGATTGGAACTGCGTCATTCCTGGTGGGTTGGTTGTTGCTTGCTTGTTTGTTCACTGTGTGTTGTTTATCGTTGTTTGATTCGACTTTGCAGGGTTCGGGTCCTGCGACTGCAGTTGGGCCTTTTGGTGCTTCTTAACTGGGTTGTTATTTGTTGCTTGTTCTTGTTTGCCTAGGGTTTGCAATGTTGGGATGCTGCATCCGCAGTTGGATCTGTTCTTACATTCTTTTGCAGTGGACTCTCCATAAAATACTATTAAGATAAAATAACATACAAAAAAAATTGTGGTCGATGTAAATTGCATCTCTTACGCGTTGAAGCAGAGTTTGTCAGCATCAAACTATATTTCATAGCTGACGATGTTTTTTCCATGGTTTATGTCTTACTATGGTTTTATGATTATGAGAGTAAGTTTTGTTGTGTGAGCGATATAGTTGTTCTCTCCCTTTTTTTTCCCTCTTGTAAACTGTGTTTTTGGTTCTATAGTTTCTTACGTTTCTATGGTCATTCCGACCGACCATCATTCGATTGCATACTTAACCAGTTTTATGGACGCAACTTCACGGGTAGGTGCTATCGAACTATGACAGCTCGTGTTCGGTGTATACATCTTGCACCCAAAACTTTTGTGCTTTACAATTCAACCCCGCACTGCTCGAAGTCGCAATCGTGCCTCTTCCTGCGATGAGTTTGTCTCTCCTACCTACCTTTCCATACTTATTCGAGTTTTCAAAGTTTGGCGGGTTGACGCGTTTCCGGGTTCAGAAAATTTAAAAGCATGTGTCGCTCCCGTCCACCCCTGCTACCTTCTGCCCTTCCCAATAGACATTAATTATGCTTTGAAAAGTCACAACCGACCAGACAGGTTCAAAAATATTGTCTTTAATAAGTGGAAAGTTCGAGGACATCTCCCATTAAAATGAATAGACATGCAAATATTATGGGATCTCGTCATTTCTTTTGCCTGCATTTCGAATTTGCAAAAAAAATAAAAAAAATGGCTCTTTTGGTTTTCTTAAAGGCTTCGGCATAGAGCATGAACATGTCACCCACAGAGACCTTGATGTCATGTCCCTCTTTAATATTGTGCATATCTTAGATGTCAGATTTGAGAATCTGATCGGATATGGGAATGTTAGTACATGCTATTAGTTAGTATTCAATGTACATATTCAAAAAGATTGACATTAATAAGCGAAAATATCGAGAACATATGTCATTAAAACGAATTAACACAAAATCTACGGAAGATCATCCAGCGTTGCTTTTAAATACTTGTTGTCATTTCTCTCTATCATCAAAGAGTTGTGCTTTAGCATGCCTTCGTTCTAATGGTCCTAGTCATGGACATGTAACACAACTTAGAGATGCGATTGAGGCCCAGATAAAAGAAGAGAGACTGGTTTTATGTGACACGAGCTTTGAATAAAAAAAACAACTCTGTTATCCAACAGAAACTCAGAGAGGAGGAAAAAAAAAGAACAAGTATATTTTCGTTGGTGTTCTTCCTGTATTCATTGCTTTGGTTGGTTGAAAAGGTTGTCTGGAGATTTTTTTGTTGATCTTTTTTGCTTTCTTGCTAGGAGTTGTAATGGATTTTTAGGTCATGTGAAAAATACTTCTTCGTTGAAGTATATAGTTTCTTCCAACAACACAGATTTGGAAAGTGTATCGATTTCTATAGATCGCACAGGAATTTCTCTTCCTCGGGGGCATTGCACTTACCGTGGCTTGCAAAATGGTCTTTGATGTTCGTAAACGATGTGAAATATTACTCCATTTGCGAATGTAACCAGAGGCGAGTAACAAAAACTGTATGGATGAATAAAACGACATATTATCACTACACAAGTTTCTATTTCAAAGTTTGTTGAGATACTTCTGGGTGTGGTAACCGAGTTGACAGAAAGCCATGTTCTTTGTCAAAGTTTGTTTGGTTTCCTCTGGATGTAGTTGCAGACTCCACATATTTGGCGTCACCTCTGAACATTCCAGACCTTTCTGTGGGCCACCATATTTTCCACCGCTGTGATGAAATATATATTCTGATGTGATTTGCGATATTTGATACACTTGCTAGATCTGTGTTGATGCGTTCTGCAACATTTGATACACTTGCCATACCTGTGGTGCCCAAAGAAGCCATGTACTTCAACAGAATAACATTTTGCAGCTGGCTTGCATGTTCCTTCTAATTTACTGTAATAAAACAAAGAAGTTCAACATACAAATCTTCAGGCGGGGTTTTCAACCAAACAGATGATCGAATACAGGGAGAATAGCAGTCAAAACATACTTGAATTTTTTTCCCATCACATAGCTAATGTCACATAAAATGATTTCCTCGACTTTGAATCTGGCTTGTATCGCATTTCTAAGTTGTCTCGGATGCCAATGGTCAGGAACATTGCAAGGAAAGCACCTTAAACCCCAAGTTTTCGACGACAGAGGGAAATCAATACTTGACAAACAATGGAATGTTGAATAACCATCCATTGCAAGCAGGCCATATCTGGAAGAGACAAGCTATTCAAAAAATTGGGATAGATCTAGTTGGCACCACCAATTAAGTCCAATACCGAAAATTGATATTCAACTTGTTTTTTATGAATATTTTCAATGTCCATATTTTTTCTGGTCGGCGGCATGCCAAATCACAATCATTGTGGAAAATAATCTCAATTGTATTTTGTAACCCATATAAATATAGAATCATTGTGGTTTTTTTTTTAAAGTGTTTTCCAATATCTGGTATTGCTTTTCATTTTATTTTGTACCCTTTTTCCCTGTGTGTCGTTAAACATGGATGACAAGCTTTTCTTTCTGCTCATCACTACTTCAATTTAAATAAAAGGCTACTATGTTTGTTGCTTACATTTTACATTGAAAAATAATTCGTCATAGGCCATACTTGTGTGACGCAGGCCCTATACTTAAAGAAAGAAATTGGAGGACCCATTCTGCTTTCATTCTTTGGGTCCCGTAAATAGAATGAATTAATGACTTACAAGCCAGCTCAAGTGTTGACGCAATGTTCATGTTCAATATCTTGCATATATTGCAGCTTTTTCTGTTAGAATAAATATAAAAAATTTCCTCTTGGTAAAAACTTAGCCAGTTATCTGGCCACTGGGTCTCATGTTTGCGGTATTAAATAACTATGTTCCCTGTTCCGTCATATACAAATTGAAACCAAAGAGCTTCCGTGATCTGTAATTTATGCTTTAACTACTAATAAATGACCATGGGTTCGAAAAGCTTTGCATTAATAAAGGAACGGTCGAAGCTACCTTAATTACTTAAATCACACCAAATTTTCATTACATTTAATTTAATTTAGATATTAATGTTTATGGAGAGTCGATGTTTGCTCATGTCATTGCAAGGAATACAATATGAATAGATGATAATGAGTTTATCTCGTTGAAACAACAATGCAAATTCATGTTTCTTGTTGCGTTATATATATTTTGTAGTCAAAACTTTCGTGGTTTCAACAAAATTTGTGAACCCAAGAGCATCCTGCAAATTGGGTGATCATTTTCATTTGAAACAGAAACAATCCATTGATATATATTACTATGGATAATATTCAAATAAATATCAAAACTTTCTCCAATAATACATATTAGTATGAATACTATTAAAATAGATATCAAACCTTTCTCTTGTCCAATACTTAGCCAATTATTTGGCCACCAGGCCCCGGGTTGGCGGTATCCAACACCTATGTCCCCTGTTCCATCATATACATCTTGCAGCCAAAGAACTTTAGTGATCTGCAGTTTATGCTTTTACTAGTAAGAACCCACCAAGGGTTCGAAAACATTTCCATTAATAAACGGAAAAAAAAAGGTTTTTCAACTATTAGATACTTATCCCTTTTCCCCTTTTTGTTTTCCTGTCCATTATCGCTTTCTGGTTTTATACTTAGTCGTCTTTCTATGATCGGCAGTTGCAGGTTTCACGGGCTGACATATCTTCATCTCCATCTCTATCTTCACATGACGAATCTGACTGGTCGTTGTTCCTTTGCATACTTAGTCAATTGTATGGCCGTGGTTTCCGAGCTGGCGCATACAAACTCACCTTTTCTTCTTCCCACCTACTATCTCTTTCTGGATATATACTTAGTCGCCTTTCCATGATATTCAGTTCCAGGGTTGGCGGGCTGACATGTCTTCATCTCCATCTATATCCTCACATGACGAATCCAACCGACTGTTGTTCCTTTCCATACTTAGCCAATTTTATGGTTGTCGTTTTCATATTGGCGCTTACGAACTCGGTTGTTTATTGTTCGGTTATATACATCTTGAACTCAAAACATCAGTGATCTACAATTTCACCTTAGGTTCCTTGTATACATTAACTTCGTTCAAAGTATCTGTCGGTGCCTTCCATCCCCACCAACTTCGCGTCCTTCCCGATATACATTAACTATGCTCTTACTAGTGACAACTGGACACACTGGAATGAAATAATTGGCACCTTCTGCTCCACTATATACAAATTGACAACCAGACTCTGAGATCGTCCCCTCTTCCGTGTTACACATTATGCATTGAAATGTTTCGAACTATACAATTTGATCGTCGGGGCCTTGCGTCTTCTGGAGAAACCTTGTGGCCGTATTTTGGATCCTCGTGTTGGCGGGTTGATAAAAAATCCAAGTCCTAGTCATTGTTTCCTTTTCCTGTTCTGCCCATCCCCGTACTTCTTTCCAGTTATGCAACACCAAAGGTTTAATACTACAACGACATCATGCAAAAAGCGTAAAAAAATTGTCATTAATAAGCAAAAGTCGAGACAACCAACCATCCCTAGAGAACTTGTCCAGAAACATGCAAAGAAGATCTTGCTTAGCGAAAGCAAGTCCCGGCTAGCGTTTCCATGTTCCATAATTGCACACTTTTTCCATTGCGGGTTATCGGATTGACGACCTCAAAATTGTGTTTCGAATTTTCGGTGAGTTGCAAAGAGCGCCCAGAGTTCCGCAATATACAATTTGTCCGCAGGAATGTATAAAAACTCTTAATTCT